>LGRX02012188.1:0-24863 GCA_001247695.2 Cymbomonas tetramitiformis
CCCTGATCTCGGTGATCACGCGCTCACACTCCGCCCATGACCACCCCTTGCGCTTCCCCGTCGACGCCCGCGCCACCTCTCGCAAGGACGCGGGCGGATCCGGCTTCCGGCTGCCGCCCTGACCGCTCACACCGTGCCCCGCCAACGCCGCCGCGACCGCCGCGTCCACCATGCGTTGCACTTCGCTCTCCGTGCGCAGCACCCCCCTGGGCGAGGGTCCCGAAGACCCGGGGCTGCCACTCCCGTGCGGAGATGCCTGCGATCCGGGCCGCACCTCCTCCTGCATGTCACCTGCGGCTGTAGCCCACGCTAGGACCCTGCGCCTGTCCTTCGCTGCTGTCCCACGCAGGGACTCCCACCTGGCTCCTGGCTCCCCCAATGGCCACTCACCTCGCACCACTCGCCGATCCGTACCCAAGAGCCCCACCTCCACCAGATCGTCGGTGGGACCCTCCAAGTCCCTCGGCATGTCCTCCACGATCGCTTCCTCCAGCCGCTGGAACTCGATCAACATGTCCTTGCGATCCTCCAACACCTCGACCTTCGTGGTTGCTCTGGACGGTTGTGCCAGCTCCATCAGCTTCGCCACCGCCGCGATCCTGGTTCGGGTGCACCAGACCGCTGCCCGCCGGTACTGATCTAGCGTGCGGGTCACCTCCGGCGATGACATCCTCCGACTTCCCCCTGCTCCTCGCTGGCCCGTCATGTTTCCTGATCTCTTCCCGCAGCCCGAAACTTGCTTCTCTCCCGACAGGGAACCAGACGCTGTCGGAGTCTGCCTCCCACACTTGCTCAGCGCAATTCGCGCAGAGGTTGGTCTTTACGAACGCGCGCCCGTCCCTACGGCGCAGCGGGTTCAAGATCGGCTCCCAAGTTTGCCACTGGGCGTGAGAGAATACGTCACCCTCCCAGCACACGAAACACGGAAAAGACGAATCGGCCTCCGGCACCTCCAGCTCGATCACCGGTACCCGTGCGTACGGAAAACGTACCCTTCGTACGGATAACGCGGGTCCCAGTACGGACAGTTGAACTTGCACTTGCAGGGCACGAAAACCGGGTGCGACCAATCCCTCCTGTCAGTACGATCCTCCAAAGGCGTGCGCACCCCTGAGATGTCGGTTTGCGTTCCCGCGTCTTTCTCCGTAGGCTGCCCGTACGATCCTCTGGGCCCAGCTTGCAACTGCCCAGACATCCACGCAACTAGAGCGAAAAATATACGATATTCGCTGTGCGATATCTAGTAATTTTGCGAATACGCTTTCGGAATCAAAAGAGAGGAAGAACAGAGATGGAGCGTTGCTCCTGAGGCTGAGATTCCGAAAGACTGCTTGACACTACCTGAGAAAGTTGTTAACAACTAACTTCTCGTGTCAAGCCCAGACGTGTCACGTGTCACCGATCACGGCGATCGGTGACTCCCCCCGTCCCGATGCCCCAAACCACAGTGTGGCATCGATCTGGCAGACGGGCCTGGCGACCCTAAACTTAGGGTTCGCGCGCATTGCTTCTACAATAACCCAAATTATTATTTTCCAAATAATAATTGTCTAGCCTTGGCGCCATGATGCACGCCTGCAGGCCCTGGCGCCATGACGCATGTTTGCAGGCCTTGGCGCCATGATGCATGTTTGCAGGCCTTGGCGCCATGATGCATGCCTGCAGGCCTTGGCGCAGTGATGCACGCCTGCAGGCCTTGGCGCAGTGATGCACGCCTGCAGGCACTGGCGCCATGACGCATGCCTGCAGGCCCTGGCGCGGTGATGCATGCCTGCAGGCCCTGGCACCATGATGCATGCCTGCAGGCCCTGGCGCCATGATGCATGTATGCAGGCCCTGACGCCATAATGCACGCCTGCAGACCCTTGGCGCCATGATGCATGTTTGCAGGCCCTGGCGCCATGATGCATGTCTGCAGGCCTTGGCGCCATGATGCATGCCTGCAGACCTTGGCGCCATGATGCATGCCTGCAGACCTTGGCGCCATGATGCATGTCTGCAGGCCCTGGCGCCATGATCCACGACTGCCGGCCCTGGCGCCATGATGCATGTCTGCAGGCCTTGGCGCAGTGATGCACGCCTGCAGGTCCTGGCGCCATGATGCATGCCTTCAGGCCCTGGCGCCATGATGCATGCCTGCAGACCTTGGCGCCATAATGCACGCCTGCAGGCCCTGGCGCCATGATGCATGCCTGCAGACCCTTGGCGCCATGATGCATGCCTGCAGGTCTTGGCGCCATGATGCATGCCTGCAGGCCTTGGCGCAGTGATGCACGCCTGCAGGCCCTGGCGCCATGATGCATGCCTGCAGGCCTTGGCGCCATGATGCACGCCTGCAGGCCCTGGCGCGGTGATGCATGCCTGCAGGCCCTGGCGCCATGATGCATGCCTGCAGGCCTTGGCGCCATGATGCACGCCTGCAGGCCCTGGCGCGGTGATGCATGCCTGCAGGCCCTGGCGCCATGATGCATGCCTGCAGGCCTTGGCACAGTGATGCACGCCTGCAAGCCTTGGCGCCATGATGCATGCCTTGCCTGCATGCCCTGGCGCCATCATGCACGCTCGCACGCCCTGGAGCGTGCTGTGCTGTGCTGGAGGCTGGGTATGCCGGCGTGTGCTGTGCTCGCGGCTGGGTGAGCCGGTGTGTGTTGTGCTTAGGGCCGGCGCGTGTGAGGTGCTGGAGGCTGGGTGCGCCGAAGCGTGATGTGATGGAGGCTGGGTATGCCAGCGTGTGGTGTGCTTGCGGCTGGGCGAGCCGGAGCGTACTGTGCTGCAGGCTGGGTTTGTTGTGATCGAGGCAGGGTGTGCCGGAGCGTGCTGTGCTAGAGGCTGAGTGTGCCGAACCGTGCGGTGCTCAAGGCTGGGTATGCCGGTGTGTGCTGTGCTCGTGGTTGGGCGAGCCGGCGTGTGCTGTGCTCAGGGCCGGCGTGTGCTGTGTTGGAGTCTGAGTGTGCAGGAGCGTGTTGTGCGGGAGGCTGGCGGTGTGGTGGGGTGTTTTATGCTCAGGGCTAGGTGTGCCGGAGCGTGCTGTGCTGGAGGCTGGGTGTGGGCGTGTGTTGTTCTGGAGGCTGAGAATGCCGGAGCGGGGCTGAGTGTGCTATGCTGCACCATGCTCTGTAATCTCTACGCCCTTCTATGCAATGCCATGTTGTGATATGCTCTGCTATGCCTGTGCTATGGTATGCTGTACTATGGTATGCTGTGCTATGGTACGGTATGCTGTGCTATGTTGCGCCATGCTATGCGTGTGGATGCGATGCTATGCTATGCCATGGTATGGTATGCTCTGCTATGCCAGTGCTATGCCGTGCCATGCTTTCCGAATGCTGTGCTGTGCTATGCTGTGCTGGTTTCCGATTGCTGTGCGGTGCCATGCACTGACATATTGTCATGCTATTTATTCAGCAATGCTGCCGAGTCTCGGGCGCACACCTCCGCTGGGCAGTGCCCAGACAGAGATGTGCGCCCGAGACGGGGTTGTCAGGAGTTGAACCTGAACTCAGAGGACTTGTCCCACTGAGGCTGCAACCCCTCATCCGCTTGGCCGCTGCGCAGTGTAGTGCGGTGCAGTAGTGCTATGCAGCGTAGTATGCTGCTCACGAAAAAACCGCGCCGGCTATTATTATGGTAACGCTGTTGTATGCTGTGCTATTAGTGCTATTGTATGCTGTGCACTAGAGGGTCTGGTATGGTCGATGGCTGCGGAGAACGTAACTTAACAAAATCCAACTGAAAAACCGCAGCCCGCAAAGAATGCCCTGCGCCACAGACGCCCCGTTAGTCAGACCGTTGGGTTTGATCCCAAGCCGAGAACTCAGTTCCACGGACTGCGGCCTCTTTAAGCATAGTGCAGGTGGGATAACAACACTGTTCTGCAATACAAAATTGCAAACTACGATACTGTCAAGAGAATATTTTCCAGCAATAATCGCAGTTGACCAGACCGTTGGGTGTGATCCCAAGCCGAGAACGAAGATTCGTGGACCACAGCCTTGTATGACGCTGGCCAAGAAACATTGCAAAGTCGCGATACCGTATCGCAAGTATTCCTTCGTGCGCCATCAATCTGCTGAGCCGCGAAGGATCTGCAGGCGCACAGCCGCAACGGTGAGCGTGGCAGCGTTACGGTGAATCAGATGTCCGACAGCGCCGGAACCATACCTGATCCTTTCGCGGGAGCAAAAGTTTATCGCGAGAGAGCATGTTGCGCAAATACTTTTGCTGCAGCGAAGCCCTGCAGTAGCGTACAGAGTATCAACATGCGAACTTTATTTTTGAAATCTCTTGTGCAAAAGTCAAGCTGCGCTTATTTTATTGCATCTCGACGAGGCAAGACCACGAAAATTTCAGAGCAAGTTACAGAAGATTCCCTCTTGCTTTCACCGTTTTGCGTTTACGTTAAAAAATTCGGGTTTCAGAGGAAATCCAGCATTGGGGAAAAATATGAGCGTCCAGATCTGTCATATCCCCGCTTATGCCACCATGTCATCGCTTATGCCATCTTATGCCACCATCTTATGCCATTTATACCCGATTTATACCAGGAATGGCATAAAAGTTGTATTTACCAGCAACCACAAACTTCTCTCTACACACATTGTCGCAGACGTGTACAAAATATTCCTTCGCTAACCAAGTTTCGCTATGAAAAATCGAACTCAACCACAAAACTCGACCGTGGTCGAGATTTTCATAGCGAAACTCAACCGAGGTCTCAACCACGAAATTTCGGGTCTCACGATCAAAAATCCGAAACGAAGCGTCCGATCGAAAATTCTTTCAATCGTGTCCGCGAAACGCAGTGATGACACCTTGGTTTAAACCACGGTTTTCATTTCGTGGTTTAAGGGTAGGGTGCACTTGGGTTTCGTTTTCGACCAAAAGATAAATAGATACATCACAATTTCCATATCTAACAACCAGTATTTACAATTAATTTTGATTTGAATTTGGAAATTTATAGCGCCAAAATTTGCAACATGACCCCCTATTTTTATTGGCCAGGATCCATGAATGGTGAGTCATCTTTATATAAAAAAAAACCTTGGACAAAGTTAACGTGTAGATTTTTGTCTAGAATTTTTATTAAATCAAGTATTGCAGATTTAATATATGCAACTGATAAACAATTTCTATAAATAAATCTACACGTTAACTTTGCCCAAGGTTTTTTTTACATCAAGGCGAACACACCATTCTTGGATCCTAGCCAATGAAAATAAGGGGTCATGTTGCGATTTTCGGCGCTATAAATTTATAAGGATGGCATCTTCACAATTGAATTTTAATTGTTATAAATATGGAAATTGTTATCAATATTTTTAAATTCTTGAGAACCGTGCACCCTACCCTTAAACCTTGAACTTCTCATAATATATCCGGTGTAATATCCGATATTTCGTCTCAATTATATATCGATATAATTAAAATGGATATTTCGAAAAAAGACGATAAACCCAAACCCCTGGTCTACACCTACAATGCAAAGAGAGTTTTTAAAAGAATCCTTTTGCATACAAAGCGGAAAGGGCTATTTTGTATTTAAAAAAAAGGGGTGGGTATTGGCACAGCCTGGACCAGAGTCCTAACCTTTCTGGTGTATAACGATTTTCCCATTCTTTTGGAATCTCTTTCACCAATAGTATTCTGCATACCAGGTGGTATAACCTTTGGCATTTCACTTATTGTTACACGCTACCATGCAAGAAGGTCTGCCGACAACCAAAAAGATGGCATTTTCAAGAGCGCTCCTTTGTTTTCGCTTCCTTATCCTTGCACTACTGGTGAAGTCGTTCAGTTGCCGGAGTCTCGCGGAAAGCAGCAGTACTGCATCTTTCAAAGAGCTGAGCACTAGGACGGCCTTTGAAGAGTCATCATATTCAGACACCTCTCCTCACGTTTCCACTTTTGACCGAAGTGAGGTGAAAATCTCGGAAAGCGCCAGTAATATATCTTCCGAAGAGCTGAGCAATGGGACGGCCTTTGAAGAGTCATCGCTTTCAGACACCTCTCCTCACATTTCGACGTACAAACGATTTAAGGTAAATTCCTCTAGTCCAATCTTAAACTGCAGACAAGCACTCTCCAGAATAAGTTTTGTCACGGAAGCCATATTTTGGCTACCCTGTTTTTGTAATCCCCGGACTGGTTTTAAAGCGCTGCTCGATCCTCCAATGTTAGGATGGGAACTTCAGCGCCAAAGACGACCTCGAAATACCTACAAACGACGGCAACTTGAAAGAAATGCCGCGGACTTCAGGATTGTCTTTTCGTACTTCGAAGAAGTTAATGCAGGCTCAAGGTGGACCGCTGACACGTTGCTCTCAAAGCGTTTGCACACCCTTATAGTATCTTCAGACTCACCCGATACAGCAGGAAAGAATTGGTATTGCCGTACGATGACGGTGATGTACATCCAAAATCAACAAGCAGTGACTTCTAGGTTGTATGATAGCATTCTTCTAGCGGCCTGCATATTACAGTGCTCAGCCCTCTTTAGTTAAAAGCCTTGGCCGTTGTAGTACTGCAGCCTTTGGGTTGAGCTCAGATAGGCAGCTCGTCTTGCGAAGTTGAAGCTCGTATCAGCTCTCATTGTTGCGCTGTACAAGTGAAAGGACTCATCTTGATACGGAAAGTAATTGAGGATGGCGGCGTAAACAAAAGTCGCAGAAGTGAATAGCCGACTCATTTACTCGAAAAGATAGCCATGGCTTGAACAGCAAAGTCGATAACTATGCCTGCATCTCACACCTTGCATTAGCCACACTGCTTTGTAAGACGTATTCGTTGCCTCAAGTCCCTCTTCGGGCAGAAACGTCGGACTATCTGCCTGGAAATATTATGTATCATATATGCATGTGCGCGTGCGCACACACAGCAACACTTGCACGTTTTCAAAAGACAGAACGTATGATGGTTACACTGACTCTGTTATTTGTCACCTCCCTCTCACAGACTGTGACAACTATGATCCAGAGCTCAACAACTTTTTTATCCAAGGTTGCGTATTGAACTGTGCTCCTGGGTTATGCACAAGCTCTTGCTGCTTGTTTGTTTGGCAAAAGGCCGTGGATTTATGTATGCTTCCATACTTGACTGGGCCCGGAACTGCCTATCTGGACGTGGCCGATAACTGGATGAACAGTTGTGGTGTCTCCGCGGAATATCGTGGTTCTGGTTCTATTCCCGAGGATATCTTGGAGGAGCTTCAACGGAACGCAACGGTCATAGAGGGCGACCACACGACTTTTGACAACGTGTACTTGGACGAAGAGGCAGAGTCTTGGTATACACTACTCGGTATGATTATCACTCGCAGCTTATGCTGTGTATTTTTCTGTTTTTCCCTTTCCAGATATCAATGGATGCTCTTTCACTGTGACAACTAAGTTTCAGACTGCTTAACTTTTACTACTTTTCTGAGATCTGTGCCTTTGTATCACCAGGCTGACTATTTCAGGCAAAAGCCTAAAACTGTGTAGTCAACTAAATCTTTTCGTTTTTGTGGAGATTTTGCAGAGGAGACAGGATTTGCAGGTTATGAAGCCCTGTATGAGCCTTTGCAACCGCAGTACACCAGGCACGAGTTCTTGGTGCAGCTTTGTAATAGTGTCAACACCACTGCTGAAATATTGGTTCCAACTGCAATTCCTAAGGCCATCCTAACGTTTGTACACGGTCGTGGGGAAAGCTTATTAAAGTATGACGCCATTCTTCAAAAGCTGATAATAGGAGGAGAATCTTGGGTGATAATTTTGTATGATCAGAGAGGACAAGGTATGTATAGTTCACTATCATGATTATCTATCCCTGGCAGCTTATGCACCGTCACTGATGGCGAAAGCACCTCAGGGTTTTTGATATTCTTAAGTTTTCGTGCAAGAAAATGACAACTGACAATGCTTCTGCCTTTGAACAGAAACTTGATATTGAATTACAATTATTGGAGGGCTAAGCTTATAGTCTTGCCGTTTGTTTGATACCAGGACGAGGAGGAGGCCCAACAAATCACTACGAAAGTTTTGATGATGGTTCTTGTGATCTTGAAATGTTGATGAAGAGCATGATTAGAACAGAGTGGCGACAGCTTCCAGTGTATGCGCTTGGTCATTCCACTGGTGGTGGAATTCTGGCTCGTTACATGCAAATTTATCCCAACAGATTAAGTGCTGCGGTCCTCAGTTCCCCTTTAGTGTCTCAGAAGGACGCTTATGGAATCTCAGCGGAGGAACAGTGTGAACTTGCCAAAGAAATCATCATGTCTCAGCCCAGCCGCACATTACAGCGTGCTTACTCTTTTGAAGCTCCACTCAGTTTTGAAAGGCAAACCTTGACCAATAGTCGACAGATGTATGAAACTTACGAGTTAGATCCAGTGCGCGCAGCCTGTATGGACTATGGACCCCCAACATATGGCTGGATCGCTGCTGCTTGTGACGTTACCATGGACTTATTCAAAGACCCAGACAGCATGTCTTCCCCTTGGTGGCTTGTGTCAGCATCAAATGATACTGTCATCGATACTGAGGCTGCAGTGGCCTTATGTGCCATGAGCGACTCTTGTAAGGGTTCTACTATTCTTGAAGAAGTATGGCACGAGCTGTTGAGCTGTGAAGAACCTGTGCGAAGTGAAGTATTTTCTCCGATAATGAATTTCTTGAGCAACTTTACGACAAGTAAGTGGATGCAAGCGCGTACTGTGTACCGCGTACTGCATGTCCCATAGTCCACCTGTCCAGGCTTGGCTGTTGTTGGATAAGACTTTTTGATAGTGGATGCTCAAAGCTGTTTATTGTGAAATAGCTTTGCATAGAGACCTAAATTCTCCCTGGAGCCTTCTCGCTTAACTGGCATATTTGAGCTAGGTGCATGTGTATTGGTATACGTCCTTTTGAAACCCTTTTTGGAATTGTGTATTATATTTCAGTATTTTTATTAGGATACTCTGAAGTTCTTGTTACTGTTTCAGGTTGTGATAGTTCAACAAAGGAGTGTCCTCTCTCTGGACGAGAAGATCCTTGGAATGGAGGAATAGGTGGGCTTTTACAATCGTCACTTTTCATTTTCGTTGGATTTCACACTTACCAGGTTCAATCTGCTTCTTTTTATATGCAAGATTGCCATACGTTCTTCAGTGGTTTCGATGGACCTCGGGATCCCTTCTAACACAGCCGGATCACTACATATTCAAAGACTGTGCTTAAAACGACCATACATGTGTGGTGTCACCCAAAATTTCCCATTTTGACTTTGCCCTTGAGCTTCTGAAAAGAAAATTAGTCAAATTGTCTCTCATTTCTCATTTGCATATCAATCTTTTTTACTGAAGCATGCTGCAATTCGTTGTTCGTTTCAGACTTTTGCATCAGCAGTACTTGCATTATTCAAAAGCACAGATGTGCGTAGTTGTTGTGATATATATTTATATATGTTGTGGCCTATTAAGCAGGCTGTAGTTATGTCGATTTCCTCGTTTTCCCTACTGCGTTTTGCAGCAAATTGCGTGATATGTATACAATAGGAAGATGATGTCCAACGCGGTCACTGGTTTGTCCTGTGCAGGATGCTACGATAACAAGGGCTTTGCCTTAGCAATTAATGGTGCTATATTAGATTGTGCACAGGCAGTAGCAACTCTGAATAACATGGGGATCAAAGATTGCAATCAAGCAGCAGAACTCGGCGATCAGTTTACTGCAGACATGCAAGATGCGCTGGTCACCAACTGTACCTTATCGTGCTTTTGCTCTGTCCCCATCTCTTCTTTAGAAGAAGAGTGCACTGATGATATAAGCTATTTGGTGAATGTCCTGGGTACGGACTACGACTGCACGGGGGTGGTAGTTGCGCTGGGCAGTCTCGGCGCCAGTGAGTGCAGCGAAGCAGCAGAAACAGCTGCGGCAATCGGGCAGCCTGATGCATTTACAGCTGAGATGGAGGCTTTGCTGGTGTCAAGTTGCCAAGTATCTTGCGGAACTTGCTCATCTTTGGAAGAGTCTGGTGAGCTCAAGATAGATCACCAACCGATATATTATTATTATTATTACTACTACTACTACTACTACAACTACTACTACTACTGCTACTACTACTATTATTATTATGCATGCATCATAGACAGGGCGATGCAGGTCATGAAATGGCGATAGGGGTAAGGTGTTGAGTGCGTGCGATGTTAAGGCATCTTTCATAAATCAATCGGACCACTTTGTTGAGAATGTCAGGGTTAATTGAGAAGTGAATGCGGATCTAGGGTTAGCAAGGGCAGGCAATGGCTATATATATCCAGATGTTTGTGATGGATGAAACAATATGATCTTCGGATCTCATCCAGCACGCCGTTTGAGATGCTTGATCTTTCTGTGTGGTTTGCGACGGCTGTGTGGGATGGCTGCTGGTTGTAATGTCTGGTTGCTGCACCGACTGATCTATAGTGGATGAGGACGGTGGGAGGGGTTTTGATGACTATCTCTCGGGGTGATGGGGTTATGGTGTACGTTGCAGGCTGTTCTGATGACTCGAGCTATTTGGTGAATGTCCTGGGTACGGACTACGACTGCGCGGGGGTGGTAGTTGCGCTGGGCAGTCTCGGCGCCAGTGAGTGCAGCGAAGCAGCAGAAACAGCTGCGGCAATCGGGCAGCCTGATGCATTTACAGCTGAGATGGAGGCTTTGCTGGTGTCAAGTTGCCAAGTATCTTGCGGAACTTGCTCATCTTTGGAAGAGTCTGGTGAGCTCAAGATAGATCACCAACCGATATATTATTATTACTACTACTACTGCTACTATTATTATTATGCATGCATGCATCATAGACAGGGCGATGCAGGTCATGAAATGGCGATAGGGGTAAGGTGTTGAGTGCGTGCGATGTTAAGGCATCTTTCATAAATCAATCGGACCACTTTGTTGAGAATGTCAGGGTTAATTGAGAAGTGAATGCGGATCTAGAGTTAGCAAGGGCAGGCAATGGCTATATATATCCAGATGTTTGTGATGGATGAAACAATATGATCTTCGGATCTCATCCAGCGCGCCGTTTGAGATGCTTGATCTTTCTGTGTGGTTTGCGACGGCTGTGTGGGATGGCTGCTGGTTGTAATGTCTGGTTGCTGCACCGACTGATCTATAGTGGATGAGGACGGTGGGAGGGGTTTTGATGACTATCTCTCGGGGTGATGGGGTTATGGTGTACGTTGCAGGCTGTTCTGATGACTCGAGCTATTTGGTGAATGTCCTGGGTACGGACTACGACTGCGCGGGGGTGGTAGTTGCGCTGGGCAGTCTCGGTGCCAGTGAGTGCAGCGAAGCAGCAGAAACAGCTGCGGCAATCGGGCAGCCTGATGCATTTACAGCTGAGATGGAGGCTTTGCTGGTGTCAAGTTGCCAAGTATCTTGCGGAACTTGCTCATCTTTGGAAGAGTCTGGTGAGCTCAAGATAGATCACCAACCGATATATTATTATTACTACTACTACTGCTACTACTATTATTATGCATGCATGCATCATAGACAGGGCAATGAAGGTCATGAAATGGCGATAGGGGTAAGGTGTTGAGTGCGTGCGATGTTAAGGCATCTTTCATAAATCAATCGGACCACTTTGTTGAGAATGTCAGGGTTAATTGAGAAGTGAATGCGGATCTAGGGTTAGCAAGGGCAGGCAATGTCTATATATATTCATCCAGATGTTTGTGATGGATGAAACAATATGATCTTCGGATCTCATCCAGCGCGCCGTTTGAGATGCTTGATCTTTCTGTGTGGTTTGCGACGGCTGTGTGGGATGGCTGCTGGTTGTAATGTCTGGTTGCTGCACCGACTGATCTATAGTGGATGAGGACGGTGGGAGGGGTTTTGATGACTATCTTTCGGGGTGATGGGGTTATGGTGTGCGTTGCAGGCTGTTCTGATGACTCGAGCTATTTGGTGAATGTCCTGGGTACGGACTACGACTGCGCGGGGGTGGTAGTTGCGCTGGGCAGTCTCGGCGCCAGTGAGTGCAGCGAAGCAGCAGAAACAGCTGCGGCAATCGGGCAGCCTGATGCATTTACAGCTGAGATGGAGGCTTTGCTGGTGTCAAGTTGCCAAGTATCTTGCGGAACTTGCTCATCTTTGGAAGAGTCTGGTGAGCTCAAGATAGATCACCAACCGATATATTATTATTACTACTACTACTGCTACTACTATTATTATGCATGCATGCAACATAGACAGGGCAATGAAGGTCATGAAATGGCGATAGGGGTAAGGTGTTGAGTGCGTGCGATGTTAAGGCATCTTTCATAAATCAATCGGACCACTTTGTTGAGAATGTCAGGGTTAATTGAGAAGTGAAGGCGGAACTAGAGTTAGCAAGGGCAGGCAATGTCTATATATATTCATCCAGATGTTTGTGATGGATGAAACAATATGATCTTCGGATCGCATCCAGCACGCCGTTTGAGATGCTTGATCTTTCTGTGTGGTTTGCGACGGCTGTGTGGGATGGCTGCTGGTTGTAATGTCTGGTTGCTGCACCGACTGATCTATAGTGGATGAGGACGGTGGGAGGGGTTTTGATGACTATCTCTCGGGGTGATGGGGTTATGGTGTACGTTGCAGGCTGTTCTGATGACTCGAGCTATTTGGTGAATGTCCTGGGTACGGACTACGACTGCGCGGGGGTGGTAGTTGCGCTGGGCAGTCTCGGCGCCAGTGAGTGCAGCGAAGCAGCAGAAACAGCTGCGGCAATCGGGCAGCCTGATGCATTTACAGCTGAGATGGAGGCTTTGCTGGTGTCAAGTTGCCAAGTATCTTGCGGAACTTGCTCATCTTTGGAAGAGTCTGGTGAGCTCAAGATAGATCACCAACCGATATATTATTATTACTACTACTACTGCTACTACTATTATTATGCATGCATGCAACATAGACAGGGCAATGAAGGTCATGAAATGGCGATAGGGGTAAGGTGTTGAGTGCGTGCGATGTTAAGGCATCTTTCATAAATCAATCGGACCACTTTGTTGAGAATGTCAGGGTTAATTGAGAAGTGAAGGCGGAACTAGAGTTAGCAAGGGCAGGCAATGTCTATATATATTCATCCAGATGTTTGTGATGGATGAAACAATATGATCTTCGGATCGCATCCAGCACGCCGTTTGAGATGCTTGATCTTTCTGTGTGGTTTGCGACGGCTGTGTGGGATGGCTGCTGGTTGTAATGTCTGGTTGCTGCACCGACTGATCTATAGTGGATGAGGACGGTGGGAGGGGTTTTGATGACTATCTCTCGGGGTGATGGGGTTATGGTGTACGTTGCAGGCTGTTCTGATGACTCGAGCTATTTGGTGAATGTCCTGGGTACGGACTACGACTGCGCGGGGGTGGTAGTTGCGCTGGGCAGTCTCGGCGCCAGTGAGTGCAGCGAAGCAGCAGAAACAGCTGCGGCAATCGGGCAGCCTGATGCATTTACAGCTGAGATGGAGGCTTTGCTGGTGTCAAGTTGCCAAGTATCTTGCGGAACTTGCTCATCTTTGGAAGAGTCTGGTGAGCTCAAGATAGATCACCAACCGATATATTATTATTATTACTACTACTACTACTACTACAACTGCTACTACTATTATTATGCATGCATGCATTATAGACAGGGCGATGCAGGTCATGAAATGGCGATAGGGGTAAGGTGTTGAGTGCGTGCGATGTTAAGGCATCTTTCATAAATCAATCGGACCACTTTGTTGAGAATGTCAGGGTTAATTGAGAAGTGAATGCGGAACTAGAGTTAGCAAGGGCAGGCAATGTCTATATATATTCATCCAGATGTTTGTGATGGATGAAACAATATGATCTTCGGATCGCATCCAGCACGCCGTTTGAGATGCTTGATCTTTCTGTGTGGTTTGCGACGGCTGTGTGGGATGGCTGCTGGTTGTAATGTCTGGTTGCTGCACCGACTGATCTATAGTGGATGAGGACGGTGGGAGGGGTTTTGATGACTATCTCTCGGGGTGATGGGGTTATGGTGTACGTTGCAGGCTGTTCTGATGACTCGAGCTATTTGGTGAATGTCCTGGGTACGGACTACGACTGCGCGGGGGTGGTAGTTGCGCTGGGCAGTCTCGGCGCCAGTGAGTGCAGCGAAGCAGCAGAAACAGCTGCGGCAATCGGGCAGCCTGATGCATTTACAGCTGAGATGGAGGCTTTGCTGGTGTCAAGTTGCCAAGTATCTTGCGGAACTTGCTCATCTTTGGAAGAGTCTGGTGAGCTCAAGATAGATCACCAACCGATATATTATTATTATTACTACTACTACTACTACTACAACTGCTACTACTATTATTATGCATGCATGCATTATAGACAGGGCGATGCAGGTCATGAAATGGCGATAGGGGTAAGGTGTTGAGTGCGTGCGATGTTAAGGCATCTTTCATAAATCAATCGGACCACTTTGATGAGAATGTCAGGGTTAATTGAGAAGTGAATGCGGAACTAGAGTTAGCAAGGGCAGGCAATGTCTATATATATTCATCCAGATGTTTGTGATGGATGAAACAATATGATCTTCGGATCGCATCCAGCACGCCGTTTGAGATGCTTGATCTTTCTGTGTGGTTTGCGACGGCTGTGTGGGATGGCTGCTGGTTGTAATGTCTGGTTGCTGCACCGACTGATCTATAGTGGATGAGGACGGTGGGAGGGGTTTTGATGACTATCTCTCGGGGTGATGGGGTTATGGTGTACGTTGCAGGCTGTTCTGATGACTCGAGCTATTTGGTGAATGTCCTGGGTACGGACTACGACTGCGCGGGGGTGGTAGTTGCGCTGGGCAGTCTCGGCGCCAGTGAGTGCAGCGAAGCAGCAGAAACAGCTGCGGCAATCGGGCAGCCTGATGCATTTACAGCTGAGATGGAGGCTTTGCTGGTGTCAAGTTGCCAAGTATCTTGCGGAACTTGCTCATCTTTGGAAGAGTCTGGTGAGCACAGCACCACCAATCAACCCTATATATGTATATATATATATGTATTGCCCATCGCTATATGCTCACCATGGCAGGGATGCTATTGGTTTCACTATTTTTGACATGGCAGTGCATAAGATTTTGGGTCCGAAGCCTGGTTCACCAGATTCTGCCATGAGTAGTGTATGGGTGCTCGATAGAACGAATACGTTCCTGCACTACACGTTATGCAATATGTCTTGGAAGACCCCTGCAAATAATGCGGCCAATAAGAAAAATATGAAAAGAGAGAGTCAACGCCTTCGGCTATTGCGCCTTAGGCGGTGGAAGCGTAATAAACGTTTTCAGAGATTTAGGAAGAGACTGAATACTTCCAATACGATTACCTAATAAAGTTCCATCAATAACGAATGGTGTCACTGTAGCATACGGTGGCAGTCCTGATACGTGATGGCACACGACGGTTGAGATGATACATGCATGATATGATTGTAACCCTTGGTCATGAACTGTATGACACGCTACTCTAGGATGGGTACGTGATGGTGTATTGCAACAACGTGTTGCGAAGATACCGGGTTGATTATCTACATGCATTGCATCCGGAAGATCCGAAATCCTGTAATGAAGTCGGTAATTATATATAAGACAAGACAGGAGGCTTAACAACGGCACGTCGTACGAAACGTTTGCAATATTCAATACGACGTGTACAGCCATGGCGTATGAGCTATATATTCTTCCATCAATGCATACAACCCAGTATCATCCGCGTGTGTAAACGAGCAAGCTGCATCCAAAGCTCAGCTCAAGACGACACGGATATAATACACCAACCATACACGAAGTCACGAAGTGTTTGTTAGTGGTCAGTGCGACTATTGCTAGCATATTGCAAGTATAGTATATACTTACGCACGTGCGGCGAACGATCCGTTCCTAACGACCACGCACAAGTTCGGCTTCGAGACGATATAATCCAAGGGTACGCGTTATCGACACAGTTGCCTACATGCATGTGTTCATAACGCAGCATGCATTACTATACGTGTAGAGATAATCACGTGGTGCATGCTAATATGGTCTGTGTATGCAGCGACCTTCGCTCATACCTGCAGTATGTGTGTTTCACGCTGTGAATCGCTTCGTGTGTAGCCTTGTTTGCCCCGTCACGCCGGGACACGCGTCATGATTATCACGGTCTGATTTGACAATCGGATGCCTCTGTTGCTTGGCACATATCGCACAATGCGTGGTGGTAAGCCAGAGTGAATACTATATATATATATGTATATACATACATACATACATATACATATACATATACATATACATATACATATACATATACATATACATATACATATACATATACATATACATATACATATATATATACATATATATATACATATATATATATATTTCATTACATCCTATAGTGCCTCGCTCGGGCAACGCCACACTATATGAGCACCCATCGATTGACAATGGGCCCTAGGAAACATCAGGACGGTATCAACCACCGCGGGGGGCATCAGTAACTCATACCCTATGGAGGAACTATTGAGATAGCCTAGATTCGGACAAACAACAACATCAAGTGGGTATTCACACCGTCTTTTAAAGCGATAGAGACGTTGTGCAGTCTAACTCCACCACACCAAACTACTATACATACATATATATATATATATATATAATGGTTGGTGCTGTTGTTGTTGATGTCGCTGTTGTTGCTGTTGTTTTTGTTATTTTTATTATTTCTCTTTTGTTCGGATCCTCATTTGCCAAAGGAAGGCACTGCAATAATACATTTCAGTTAAATGATTATGTAAAGTTTTTAAAATGCATTTTGTCCTTTTTAAATGCTTTCTAAATTCAGAGTTTTGATAAAATGTCAAGACTCTCCGTGCAAGTCACCAAAAGGAAAGAGTCTCTGGGTCGGGAACGGTGGGAACAGCAAAAGGAACAGCTGAACAGGCGTGTAGGTTCGTGGCATTTGTAACCTCGCTGTGTCACGGGCCAACCTGTGACCAGCCCCCCGAAGAAGCACACTTTTTCCATCATCACACCCACAGCTTGAGCACACATAGCTGCACCCTTCCGGGTAATGTGTGCAGAAAAATGACCACCTTCTGGAGGTCTACAGTCCAGTTCACTGAGAGCTAAACAAATCCAGTCATTAGCAACTGAAGCCTTGTAGTTCTTCGGGTCTTCTGGTAGCAACCAGTAACCATACGGCTGTGTCCTCGAAGTTCTGCTCCAAGTTGCGTCACGGTGTGCTTCCCGGTGTGAGACCAGTCTCTCAACAGCAGAACCCCACTCCAGGGAATGCACAGGCGCCTCTTCACGAGGTGATGTGGCGGCCTTTCTCCCGAAGGAGAACCACAGAAAGTGCATCATCATCATCGTGCTGCACGTGCGCACGGGACAATGATGTGCCCGTGTCTGGTCTGCCAAAAGTCACAAAGGCAAAGACCACGTAGGTGAAAGCACGTAGTAAAGAAAGGTCTGCTGAAGACCTCGGTGACAGCTTCAAAGCTGCCCCGTGAACACGTCGTACATGTCTGGCAGGCAGCCAAGTTCTCTGTGTCACAATGTTCTCCTCGTGCACCGCCTCCTCTGCCTGGATCGTAGCCATTCCCTTCACGGCTCGAGTCACAGCACGACCCTTTGCCGGTCCGGTTAGGCCCAAATCCTCGTGGTAGTTGTTGATTGCCGAGAGGTACGGCTGCAACGAGGTCGATTTGATGTTCCCGGTCTCAAGCAGAGAGGCCAAGTACAGCAACACTGTCGCTTCTGTCGCCGGCAGCCACTGTCGTTGCTGTTGTACACCGAACTGCACAAACTTCTCCGCCTTCGGACCGTAGTTACTCGAGTCCAGCAGCGATTGTCGCTGCATCAAAATTGCCAGGTCAGTAAAATCCCACTGACCCAGTTCATCTTTCCACCGTCCACAGAGTGAACGGACAAAGAAGTTTTGTGTGTCACTACCGCGCTTGATCTCTTCGTAGTCGCCTCCGCGCTCCGTGATCTGCTCGGACACACCCGCACTGTGCAAGATGTTAAACTTCTCCTCCGACAAGTTCAGAGTCTCCTTATCACCATTGTGGTACACCACGCACGTGTGCTGAACCATCCTTGTTGAAGCTCTTCACAACTCCCGGGTAGAACTTGTCATCGTTCACCCAAAAAACTTGTCGTGATGTGCCCGTCTCGCATCTTGTCCGACCAGAAACCTCACATCAGACCTCGTCAGCCGGTCACTAGACGTGATGTGCCAGTCTCGCATCTTATCCGACCAGAAACCTCACATCAGACCTCGTCAGCCGGTCACTAGACGTGATGTGCCAGTCTCGCATCTTATCCGACCAGAAACCTCTCGCTTTGTGCTTGAGGTTGAGTACACCACCCCACACCATCATTGACGAGTCTGTGTGCACCTTGGCTTTCGTCGGTGGTCTCCAGATCCTGTGACCGTTCCACCTGCTAATCACTGGTAGTCTCGACCACCACTCCAGACCGGACCATGCCGCCCGCGAGATCTTCACCTTCGCACCCCAGCTGCGCTTCTCCGCCAGCACAAAGTAAAGCTCTCTCAGGTAGAGCCTCGCCGCTGGCACGGCAAGGTACACGGACTGACACAGTCCTGTGAAAGACACCAGTTTCCTTGCCGGAATCCATCTGCAATTCCTCGACGCGTCGCACAAAATCTCCTTCGCTCTGACGTGAAGTTTTCGTACACGCTGATCCGTCACACGAAACTATCCGTGCTTCAGGTCCACCTCCAGGCCAAGGTGCTCGATAACCTGCCCCGGTTCCCACTGGCCCTTCTTCTCGTTGCGATGTAACCCGAGGCGATTTAGCACACGTTGCGCTGTAACCCGAGGCGATTCAGCACACGTTGCACTCAATCTCGTTGCAGCAAACCGTCCTCAAACGAATGTCAACACCAGAAAGTCGTCCATGTACGGCAAGACACGCATTCCGCTGTGACTGTTCACATTCCCACCAACGCATCCTGCTCTGCGTCGTACTGACCATCGCTGTTGTACTGCTGAACCGTCCCGAAGTCGCCGTGCAGCTTTGAGATCCTCTGCTGCCTGCGGTGAAAGCAGAGCCGCCACCATCACACGCACGAACGCAAAACACCGGGGAGCGTCACTCCACCCGAACGGCACTGCCGGGCACTGAAACAGTCTCCCTGCCTGGATGTCGAACTGCATGAACTTCTAAAAGTTGCGATGTATTCCCAGTGCGCGAAAACCGTCCTGCAAGTCGAAGCTGAAGTACCAGTCGGTCGGCTTCGCAAGCCTGCGAAGCTTCTTGAGGGTCTCCATCCTCATCTTGCTCTTCAGACACCACTGATTTAGGCTCGGTTTATACGGGAGTTGAGTTGGAGTTTGAGTTTGTATAATTCTTGAACATTATTGATCGCGAGAATTTCATTGGCTGAATCCTTCAGAATTCTTCCGGCTCAAAACTCCAACTCAAAACTCCAGGAGAGAGCTTCTGAAGTTTGGAGGTCGCCGATCGGGTGACGTCGACCTCCAAACTGGCCTGGAGTTTGCCTGCAGTTCGGGTTTGAGTTGTATGAACGAATCCAGACTATCAGGAGCGTGGGATGAAAGCAGCATATCTTTGTCGCAGACGGGCCAGAGATTTCGCCGGAGCGAGAATTGTCGTTGTGGAGTACGTGTGCAAAATATTCCAAGCATTTTTTACGTGTCCTCGGTTTGTGGATTTGAGCTGCCTACTTGACCTTTCGATTGCATTGTGGCAATTAGCGTTTACAAAGCCTACGGTTAGCGGAAACCGAATTTTCCTGGGCAGCACAGGATGTTTGCAATGTATTTCCGTGCAACCAACACGGTAATATTTCGCACAGTTGTTATCGATAAAAGAGCCTTCCCCATGGCCCCCTGGGGAAGATGCATGCACCACAAACGACGCGCCTTGGCGGCTCTATACCGAACATATCGGGGCGGGATAAGGTAGTGTGGTTCTGAAGACATATCGAGGGCTTCATGGCTGAGCGGATCGGAGAGATGGTGCCATTCAACAGCCTGTACCAAGTCGGGACCGCAGCACACATGTCGTGCAGCTTAGCGAGCACCTCCACCAAGTCGAATGGGGGGTGTCAAGTGTTGGGCGGTTGACGAGGGGCAGTGAGAGCGGTCAGGCCCTCAGAGGCGGCCATGATAATAACGCTCACATACCTTTTGGCTGATTTTGGAAATTCAAGTCGATTCGTGCTCTTGAACACCGTCACTTGGTCATAAAGCATTTGGGACAGCTGGTGCACACGTCCGACTCGATTCTGACCGAATTGCCCAAGTTATTCGGGCAGACGTATCGTTATGAGGTGTCTTAAATATAAGATTAAGCTTGGCGCGAGCGAGATCAGTGCCCAGATGATGTCTGCGAACGCGGTTAGTGAGAGGGGTAGATGGGTTACGCGGAGCTCGAGGATTCAACTCACGCTTATCAGGAGCGCATATTGAACACGTTGCAACGTTAGAACGTGTTCCAATATCGCTAGGGAAAACGCGAATGCTCCGCACTCGCCCTTTCGCTATGCAAGCATCTGTGCGCTTGCTTGCAAGCGCGCATGCGGCTCGACATATATGCATGTAGGCATAAAATAACGCACAAGTGTGTCAAATATGTAGAATAAATCGGACGGGTGCACCATGCGTTGCAGTTCATAGTTGTGTAGTGAACCGGGCATGTGGGTGCCGCGAGCGGAATGTTGGAGTTTGTGAAACTCCAACGATCCGCGATAGAAGGCATAGTTCCACGCGATGCGACTATCCACCTACTCGGGAGAAATAGTAGATAATATTTCATACAAAGATTAGCTTTGAAACAGCACATGATTGCGCTAATCTTTATATCACTGGACATTGGGCACTGCGGGCGAGAGAGGGTTTAGGTTATTAGTAAAGATCCAATATTTAATAACTTACATCCTGTCTCAACATTGACGGAACTCACAGGCTCTCTGAGACTCACTTTGTGACACTAGTGCGACAATACCCAGATGACACCCGCGCTGAGTTTAATCGTTTATATTTGACGCCACGTCAGAGAATCTGATCTGCACAGTCGAACAACACGTGAAGGGCTAAGGAGAAGGCAAATATTCCTTTTTTGGAAAATCGAGGCCGCAAGATCTAAACAGATTACATCGCACGCCCATCGCGACACAATTTACAGAGCTTCGCCCCAAATCAATAATTCGAGCTATTTCCCGTCGCCGGCAGTATTTATACAACTCCAACTCAAACTCCAACTCAACTCCCGTATAGACCGGGCCTTAACCAGCAAAAGTCCACCACCAGTCTCCACTTGTTCATACCCGGTTTTGGAACCAGAAAAGCGCGAGAAACATGAGATCTTCTCGTCGCTCTTGACCATGCACCGTTTGCCAGCAGTCTCTCCTTTTATGCGTCCAGTCACTTCAGCTGTTGTAGAGTAGCGTCCCGCAGTGACACCCCATGATCGAAAGCAGGTGGAGGACCACGTCTCCACCTCAGTTTGCAGCCCTCCGTGATCCATTGCATCACTTATGAATTGGCGCCCGCCGCGCGCCACGCTCTCCTCCGCTGCCTCACCCGTTGTTGAACAGTGAGGTTGCTCCGACCGACGCCCGGAGGGGGAAGTTGCGTTGGCCGGAGTTGTCCCAAGCACATCAACCAGCAGCTGCGGGCTTGTTGCCCCATCCATGCTTGCCTTTTCCTCCAGTAGGCTTTCTTTCATTGTGCTTGTTCCCGTGCTTGTCCTTGTCGTTCTTGTTCTTGTCATCGCGGTGTTTCAAGCGGGACGTGCTCGTCTCCGCGTTTGCAGCTTGCTTTGCAGTAGTGTTCAGCATCGCTTTACCATGGGATATGTCGAGGTCTTTTAGCCACTGCTGCAGCACTTCATCGGCCACCATCCCGTAAGTTGCCTGGTAAACGCGATCCTCCACAAATTGAAGCTTCGCATGCAAAGCCTCCGTGCCCCTTCGGTGAGAAGAGGAGGGGTCTAACTCCAGTTGAGCACGGAGTTCCAACATCGTCCAGCGGGTGCAAAGCATTGCGTACACACCCTGTACTGAGTTGGTTGACTCGTGGAGATGTTGGTATAAGCTCCCCAACGTTTCGTCTCCCGCCTCCGCACAGTCCAGTGAATCATTGCATAAGTGACAACATCGTGCAGGTACGAAAGCGCTGGTCCTAAGACGAGGCTTTCGTACTTCATTGATGAGTTGGACTTCTTGGCCAACGCGTCATATGTTTTGTTTTCGTGCAGGTCGTACAACTGCGACATCCTAGACGTTAAAGTCCGTGGTCTGCGAGGAAACGGATTTACCTTCGCCTCTGGGACGTAGGCGAGTTTCCTGCGTCGCTCCAACAGCTGTTCAGCTGTCTTCGTTGCGCCGGGATCCGCTGTCCCCGATTTTGCAGTGGCAGCCGCGATCTGAGCCTCCAGCGACTAATTAATTGCTGCCTGACGCAGCAATCGCTCCCGAAGCAAGCGCTGCTCTTCTGCCTGCTGCTGTTGTAGGCTCAGGATTTCCCTCAGCAAGTCCTCCTGATTTGAAAGTGGATCGGGAGAAGGAAGGTCCTTTCCATGAGGGTCAAGCTTCCTTGGGATGGGTGGGAAATCTTTACTGTCTAAGTCGTCACCCGTCATTGTTGAGAAACTAAAGAAAAACTAGATCTACTGAAGAGTCACAGGTTTTTTTTCTACTTTATTGTTCTCGTCGCTTTCGATCGTTGTTGTACAACCTAGCGGTTACGTCACAACCTACTCTACTGTTTACATGTGAAACAAGTGATTGAAAAGTTACAAATCCGATTGCAGTGTGCCTCACAGGGTACGGAGTACCCGTGAAGTTCCTGTTTGCAAAAGCAAAAGGAACAGAGCTGAACAGGCGTGTCGGTTCGTGGCATTTATGATAACCTCGCTTTTCTGTATTTTTTAGGGTTAAAATATATTAAAAATATATATTTTAGGGCATAAAAACATCAATGCATACAACCCAATATCATCCGCGTGTGTAAACGAGCAAGCTGCATCCAAAGCTCAGCTCAGGACGACACGGATATAATACACCAACCATACACGAAGTCACGAAGTGTTTGTTAGTGGTCAGTGCGACTATTGCTAGCATATTGCAAGTATAGTTTATACATACGCACGTGCGGCGAACGATCCGTTCCTAACGACCACGCACAAGTTCGGCTTCGAGACGATATAATCCAAGGGTACGCGTTATCGACACAGTTGCCTACATGCGTGTGTTCACAACGCAGCATGCATTACTATACGTGTAGAGATAATCACGTGGTGCATGCTAATATGGTCTGTGTATGCAGCGACCTTCGCTCATACCTGCAGTATGTGTGTTTCACGCTGTGAATCGCTTCGTGTGTAGCCTTGTTTGCCCCGTCACGCCGGGACACGCGCCGTGATTATCACGGTCTGATTTGACAATCGGATGCCTCTGTTGCTTGGCACATATCGCACAATGCGTGGTGGTAAGCCAGAGTGAGTACTATATAACCTCGCTTTTCTGTGTCACGGGCCAACATGCTACATGTGTCATTGTCATCAGCTCTGCTGCAGCAGGAGTCACGGATACCGAAAGTCTGAAACCACTAAAATTCGGTTGCACTCCAATTTAAACATTATGCATGCATAAATAGAGCGATGAAGGTTATGAAATGGCGTTAGGGGTGAGGTGTTGAGTGTGAGGTTATGGCATCTCTCATCAATCTATCGGACCACTTTGCTGAAAATGTCAGCATTGATTTAGAAGTGAATGCGGAACTAGAGTTGGCAAGGGCAGGCAGTGGCTATAGCCAGATGATTGTGAACGAAGCAGTATGATCCTCGGATCTCATCCATCCAGCACGCCGTTTGAGATGCTTGATCGAATTGTGCGGTTTGCTTGGGATGCTTGATCTATCTGTGGCTGTATGGGATGGCTGGTTGTAATGTCTGGTTGCTGTGCCAATTGTATGTTCTACAGGTGGAAGTGAGGGGTTTTGATAACTAACTCTTGGGGTAATGGGGGTCATGGTGTTGCAGTTTGTACTGATGATTCAAGCTATTTGGTGAACGTCCTGGGTACGGACTATGACTGCCCGGAGGTAGTAGGTGTGCTGAGGTCACTTGTCGGCGTCAGTGAGTGCAGTGAAGCGGCAGAAACAGCTGCGGCAAGGGGTTTGCCTGATGCATTTACAGCTGAGATGGAGGCTTCGCTGGTGTCAAGTTGTCACGTATCCTGCGGAGCTTGCACTAATGAACCTCCCACTACTGCTCCTCCTCCTTACTCAGCGGATCTTCCTCCACAAGGTGTGCCTCTAAACTGAGAAATTGACATGGCTTCTTGGTAGTTATCATTTTGCTTAGCTAGGTGTATCCTACATGTTTTCATTTGATTTTTTTGGAATTCAGGCACGCCACAATGCACGCAACATTTGATTGGCTCTGGGGAGCTTGTTGATTAACTCAACCTTGCTTGCTGCATACATTCAACTTATCTAGCACCATTGCTTGCCTTGTAAAATTATTTGCTTGCCAAGCATGCTGGGCCTTGTCTACATGCAGAGTGATAATTACCATTAAGAATGCTGAATTAATTAATCGCACCAAATAATCCTATATATTTCATGCTTGCACGACCACCAAAACCATCAATTCCTCATTTTTCATTTCCTAGGTGAAATGATTCCCTTGTCAATTCTAAGTGATACCCGCCTGGTGAATTCTTGTATTTGTTAACGCCAGAATTGTATGTTTCAAGAAGTAGTATTGATGTAGCGGAGCCCCCATTGATATAGCTGAGCCCCCTTTGATGTAGCTGAGCCCCCATTGATGTTGCTGAGCCCCCTTTGATGTAACTGAGCTCGCATTGATGTAGCT
>LGRX02012190.1:0-14536 GCA_001247695.2 Cymbomonas tetramitiformis
GGCTAGGAGGGTGAGGCTTACCCTTCTTGAGGTGTGCGCGTGCACGGCTACGGTCGAAGGCCAGGAGGGTGAGGCTTACCCCCTCTTCAGGTGTGCGTGCACGGCTACGGTCGAAGGCTAGGAAGGTGAGACTCACCCCCTCTTGAGGTGTGAGCGCGCACGGCTACCGTCGAAGGCTAGGAGGGTGAGGCTTCCCCTTCTTAGGTGTGAGCGTGCACGGCTACCGTCGAAGGCTAGGAGGGTGAGGCTTACCCTTCTTGAGGTGTGCGCGTGCACGGCTGCCATCGAGGCTAGGAGGGGTGAGGCTTACCCTTCTTGAGGTGTGAGCGTGCACGGCTACCATCGGTGCGAGGCTAGGAGGGTGAGGCTTACCCCTTCTTGAGGTGTGCGCGTGCACGGCTACGGTCGAAGGCTAGGAGGGTGAGGCTCACCCCCTCTTCAAGTGCGTGCGTGCACGGCTACGGTCGAAGGCTAGGAAGGTGAGACTCACCCCCTCTTGAGGTGTGAGCGTGCACGGCTACCGTCGAAGGCTAGGAGGCTAGGAGGAAGAGACTTACCCCCTCTTGAGGTGTGAAGATGTACGGTGCCAACACATCAGTCCACAACTTATATGCTAGAAACCCGGGCACCTGCGTAAGTGCCCATGCCCGAGGCGATTCGACGTGAGTGCAATCATATTTGCTGCGCAAGATGTGAAAGGCAGAGCTACAAGTGGATTCTCGGGAGGAAGGTGCACATACAAGATAGAGATAGGGTTGCAGGTGAAGGCGTCGGTGTGGGTTGCTTGGGAACAGAGAGAACGGAGTTCATGCAACGTGAAGGCAAAGCCAGTAACGAAGAAGGGTGATGGGCATCGATGCAGGGCAAGATATACGTGAGAGCATGGGTGAGGGGTCATATGGAAGGGTAAGGACGGGAAACCGGCAGGTCCACAAGCGGGAGTGTGCAGAGGTCGATGGCAACATGGCAAGGAGAGCGACGGGGAATAGGCAGGGTCACAAGTGGGGGGTGCACGTGGGACACAGCGGGGACGGGAGTGTGACTCACAACGGAGAAGATGAGATAGAACCAGTCCGAAACGAGCACCAGCGATTGGGTGAGCAGAGTGACGTAGAGCAGGTCGTGCATGTATCTGCCGAGTTCCATCCCAGCCCCCTTCCTAACGCCGATCACCAGGTCCACCACAACAATCCTCCCGACTTTTCGACTCGCTGCTCGACGCGGCTCGATGTGCGGGTGGAAAAATCCAGGACCATGTCCTGAACCGCGAGCGTGAAGGGCAGCTTGTGGAGAACATCATTGGACATCCCGTGAGAAAATGGATCGCGGAACATCGCGGTGACACGTACCCGTTCAGGCCTCTAGCCGTTGCCAGGTCAAGGCCTCCGTCCACCAGCTCTCCCTGCCACGTCACCAGTCTATTGCCTTGTCAACTCAAGGCCGGCGTCCACCAGCTTATCCTACCACACTACCAATCCCCTTCACGCGTCTCCTGTCGGAGCAGGGCAGCTCTGGGTGAAGTGGCGCACCTGCTCGCCGTACGTCGGGGCGGCGCAAAGCTGGATGCCCCTGTGTAACTCCCCAGCATCTTTTATAGTTTTAGGGGCATGTAGTGATTCCGCCTATGAGGAGGGTCTTGGCCCTTTCGCTATGGGGGCTCAGGTGTCAGAGGTCAGCACTCTCCCGGCATCTCAGCCAGAGTCTCCAGGCCGAACTGTCAGCATTCGTGCAGACCGCCAACGCGACAGTAGGCTAGATCCACAAAGGAGGATTCCAACAGAGCAGAGAGCACGAAACAGCGCACAGACCGCAGAGGCGGCGGCAAGCAGGGCTCCGTCAGCAGAGAGAGGTACAGTGCGCGGCGCCGAAGAGAAAAGAAGAGTGAAGTGGAAAGTTTTCAGGCCCTTGACGGGAGGGGCCACTTCAGATCCGAGTAGGGGCGCTAGCTGGACGATTGTGAAGGCACAGGAGTTCTTACTTGTAGCAGATGAGATTCGATATGCTTCCTGCCACTATGGAAACGTAGTGCCACCAGATCAAAGTTGAACGGAAAACGTAGAAACGCAGGACGACATGCAGCGCCTGAAGTCAAAACACGAGCGGGAAGAGTTTGTCGTCAACGAAAATCAACTGTAAAAGGGCCAAACAGCAGAACGTAAAAGCTCCCGTAAACCCGGAAAAGCTTCGAGCAGATGCAGAGCTGGATGCACGCAGGTGTCAGGGCAATGTTCGGTAACCACGCCTGTAACAACGTAGAGAAAGAAAGAATCTTATTTGCACTGAAAGTGGGGCACGGGGTGCTAAGGTTTCAAGCAGAATTACAGTGCTACCCCTCAAACGCAGACCATCAAGCCAGTTCACGACGTGTCACCCTTTAGATGCCCTTGAAAGGTGGAAGCTATTTCTTCAGATCTATGACAGCAAGACTCAGTCGAGAGCCGACAACTTCACAGGCAGCCAAACACAACCTACAGAGCAGAAATTAGGAGATTTCTAACTTTGATGAACAAACAATAAACTTAATATTCCGAGAATCAGATGCGGAGCGATCCCTTCAGGCGCAAGCCACCAAGGGTAGCTATGCAAGGTGGGTTCCAGGTTATGCCGTGAAAGACGACGCGGGAGTATAAAATTCATATATATATGCACAAGGTTCCAAATATAATCAGTTGAAAGTAAGAACAGGGAAAATCATTTCGCTATCTAAACCACTACACGAGTCGTTGCTGAGCCCCACACTGAACTTGGCACGACATCCTAAAAATATTGACGTCGGAGGGCGAACCAAGATGGACACGAGAGCGGCGAGGTGAAATTTCAGATGACTCTTGTTCTCTTCCACCCGTTTCTTTGCGCCTTGCTTCGCCATGATTTGGTTCTGTTCGGCGATCTACAATTTTCGGTAGTTTTGTCAGACGTGAGACGAGAGTTTTCCGAAAAGTTTTGTGTATCTCCTTTATGTAGAGCTCTAACTATACTAGGTGGATCGATCTCAAAAGGAGATCTCCACTAGGCCATCTGACCGTAGGATCATGTGCGCGAAAATACTTCGGTTTTTGCATCCCAACATGCCATGCCATAACGCGTGGGTGGCGTCGCGGTAAATGCACGCGACAGCAGTGGCACTGTCATCGTTAGCGTCTGGCGATCGTAAGATCGGAAGTTCGTCTGTGTCGCCCGTTGGGATTCGCGCTTTGCTGGTGCTGGTGCTGCTGCTGCTGCTGCTGATTAAGGTACTAGGCGCTGTCGATCACAAATATGCGATCTCCACTAGGCGTCGATCGTTTTGGACAGCACGATTAATTACCATGCGATGTTAACGTGGATATCGCCATTACATCATATGACCGCAGGATCATGTGCGCGACAGTGCTTTGCTTTTTGCTTCCCAGCATGCCATGCCATAACGCGTGGGTGGCGTCGTGGTACATACACGCGACTGTTGTGGCACTGTCATCGTTGGCGTCTGGCGATCGTGAGATCGAAAATTCGACTGCGTCGCCCGTTGGGATTCGAGCTTTGCTGCTGCTGCTGCTGCTGCTGATGATTGACTAAGGTACTAGGCGCTGTCGATCACAAGTATGCGATCTCCACTAGGCGTCGATCTTTTTGGACAGCACGATTAATCACCATGCGATGTTAACATGGATATCGCCATTACATCATATGACCGCAGGATCATGTGCGCGACAGTGCTTCGCTTTTTGCTTCCCAGCATGCCATGCCATAACGCGTGGGTGGCGTCGTGGTACATACACGCGACTGCAGTGGCACTGTCATCGTTAGCGTCTGGCGATCGTGAGATCGAAAAATCGACTGTATCGCCCGTTGGGATTCGAGCTTTGCTGCTGCTGCTGCTGCTGCTGATTGACTAAGGTAAGGTACTAGGCCCGGTCGATCTTAAATTAAGATCTCCACTAGGCGCATCTGACGGTGGATGGGATTATTTATCCTGCCGACGTGGCGCACTCGAGAGATCCGAACATGAACATCGAGTCTGCCATTCCATTAATGTTTCTCGATCCTCGCGTCTGCTATGCAATGTAAAAGCGAATCTATCTGATTTCCGAACATCGCGTCGGCCATGCGATGTTTAAATCATTTTCGCCATTACATCATATGACCGCAGGATCATGTGCGCGACAGTGCTTTGCCTTTTGCTTCCCAGCATGCCATGCCATAACGCGTGGGTGGCGTCGCGAAAAATGTACGCGACTGCAGTGGCACTGTCATCGTTAGCGCCTGGCGATCGTGAGATGAAACATTCGACTGTATCGCCCGTTGGGATTCGAGCTTTGCTGCTGCTGCTGCTGCTGATTGACTAAGGTACTAGGCCCGGTCGATCTTAAATTAAGATCTCCACTAGGCGCATCTGACGGTGGATGGGATTATTTATCTTGCCGACGTGGCGCACTCGAGAGATCCGAACATGAACATCGAGTCTGCCATTCCATTAATGATTTGACATTTCTCGATCCTCGCGTCTGCTATGCAATGTAAATGCGAATCTATCTGATTTCCGAACATCGCGTCGGCCATGCGATGTTTAAATAATTTTCGCCATTACATCATATGACCGCAGGATCATGTGCGCGACAGTGCTTTGCCTTTTGCTTCCCAGCATGCCATGCCATAACGCGTGGGTGGCGTCGCGATAAATGTACGCGACTGCAGTGGCACTGTCATCGTTAGCGCCTGGCGATCGTGAGATGAAACATTCGACTGTATCGCCCGTTGGGATTCGAGCTTTGCTGCTGCTGCTGCTGCTGCTGCTGCTGCTGATTGACTAAGGTAAGTAAGGTAAGTAAGGTAATTTGGTTTGGGTGAAGATTATAAAGGTCAGAGGTAGGTAAGGTAAGGTAATTTGGTTTGGGTGAAGATTATAAAGGTCGAGGTAGGTAATTTTGGTTTGGGTGAAGATTATAAAGGTCGAGAGGTAGGTAATTTACTTCATGCCAAGACGATAAAGGTCGAGGTAATTTACTTGATGCCAAGACGATAAAGGTCAGAGGTAGGTAAGGTAAGGTAAGGTAAGGTAATTTGGTTTGGGTGAAGATTATAAAGGTCAGAGGTAGGTAAGGTAAGGTAATTTACTTCTTGGCAAGACGATAAAGGTCAGAGGTCTAGGCCCGGTCGATCTCAAAGATGAGATCTCCACTAGGCCATCCGACAATTCAATCGGTTCAATATATTGTTCATTAGCTATTGGTTGGGCGGTTGTTATGCACGGCGGTATGATTTGGCAGATATATAGTGCTGAGGTAATATGTATCTAACTGTTGAAATAAACCCTGAGTTAAGGGTACGGAATCAGAACGGTAAAAGCTCACTTGATAAAAGAGATACACACATAAATACTAACGGGTGTTTCCCGTCTACTGGTGACGGTCACCCAGCCTACTATAGGAAGTGACAGGTGACAGTCTTTACTGTCGGTGTGTCACATCCAGCACACCACCTAGGGTGGTGACCGGAGCTAGTAGTGAACGCAGCAAACAAACTCCCTACTCAACTTCAGGAGGAAACTGTAGCACAACTGGGGGCCTGTACTCTTGGTCAGGGCGGTCCCAGGTCACAGCAAGATTGTCAGATACTGCTGTTACTTTTGCTAAAACCCTAAACACAGCTCAAATTCAGAGAGCTCTTCTGCACATCTAGGAAGCTATACTATAGCTAATCTCTAGGCAGGCACGGTGTGTCCAATCTCAGCCACTAGAGGTCTTCGGAGCTGGCGGTCCGGCTCGGAGCAGCGTGAGGGTGAAGTAGTTGCCGGCCTCCGGGGCCGGTGGTAAATCATTCGTAGAAGAAATTGTTGAACCGTTGATCACGGGGGGCTGCACCGCACCGGGGTGCTGCCAAGTGCTGCCCGAGGGTGGGGCCTCTTCATCTGAAGACGATGCCGGCGACAGCGGAGGACCGTCCTCAAACAACTCGGCAGGCGGCGGCCGCCCGGGATGCCATGGCACCGGAGCCATATAGAGGCCCTGCCGTCTCTGCTTCCGCCGTTGGCGACGAGGCGGGATAGCACACGGCACGTCATGAACCATGTCAGTCGGCGAAGCCTCCGTAGCCGGGATCGCCGACGGCAGTCCACGTAGCACCACCGACCGGTGGAGCCGTGCATGTGCGCGCATCGGCACCACCGACACCGGCAACGGCGTGCGGTGCGGCGGTGGCACAAATTATAAAGAGTGCGCACACCAAGGAGGAAGTGAGGAGAGATCTCGCGAACCTTGGAATGCCGTTCCCGCAGCCGTACCGTGGCCGCGGCAGTGCCACCGAGGCATCTTCGTCGTCATCGTCGCTCGTGGCGTAAGCCGCGGGCTTGTAGTCCATCACGCGTTCCGGCTCCTCAACCGCGGAGAGCAAATTCATGCTCGGGGCCGGCTCGTCGGGCACCAATGCAATCCCCGTGCTCTCAATGAAATCGGCGAACGTGCGGGTGACGGGAGGGCAGAAGGGGTTCGGCGGACCGGTCCATTCTTCCTCGGACTCAACTGACGCGGGCGGGGAGTGCGCGGGCGGCTCCGACACCACCGGCAAGTCGGCAGTGAAGGTGTTGATGCTGAATGTCGAATCCCCAGCCGTGCGCGCCAACTCGGAGAACTCGGTGACGGCGGACACGAGGGCCTCACCGTCCTCCTCGCAGAACGAGCACGCGGAGAGGTCGGCGAAGATGTCCGGCTTCCCGCCCGCGAGCATGCAAAGGGCGTCGAACTCTTCGGCGTCGTCGTGGTCGATGGCATGTTGAAATTTCGCGGCCAACACCGAGTTCTCGGCCTCCTCAGCGAAAGCGTAGGCCGAGAGCCCGGTCCGGCCCCCGTTCGGGCAGTCCCGATGCCAATGCCGCGCCTTGCCTTTCGCGCACACCTGATTTTGGCAGTACGGTACGGTCGCACCGGTGTCGCGATGGAACGCCACCTTCTTGGAGACGGATTGCGACCAATTTCCCCCCTTGGGGAGGGGTGAGGCCGCGAAACGCGTCATCATGCGGCGGCCCGGCTTGTCCGCGCGAGGAGTAAATCCCCGCGGAGCCGGTCCGGACTCGGCGGTGTCGAGGAATGCGGCCAATTGACGTTTCAAGTCGAGGACCATCGTCCTCAAGTCCGCGAGCTCACCGGGTCCACCGGAGTCATCGGTGTCCCTCTCCATGAAATGCGTGCCGTGAGAGTAGCGGTGTGCGGACGCCGTGGCGGTGCCCGCGCGCACGTGCTCGGAGTAGCATTCACGCACCCATTGTTGAATCGTGAGGAGGTCGTGAGCGGCTCGTTGATCATGGAGAAGCAACCGCGACACCACCGGCCGGTAGAAGATGGTGTCGAGGGACTTGATGAACAGCGCCTTCACGTCCTCATCGTGGAGTGTCGCCCGCGTCCTCGCAGCCTTCAGAGCGGCGTTGAAGTCGCTGATCTTGTCATGCGGGTCCACGCCCGCAGAGACGCGGATGCCCAACATGTCCGCCTGGCCCTGAAAGGGGTCACCCGCTGGGATCATGCGGCGGGCAAACTCGAGAAGCACCCGCTTACCGTCGTTCGGGAATGTGGAGTGCGAGGAGTCCATCCAGTCCGCTGCCGGCGACGCGGGGTCAACCATGAGCTCGAGCGTGGAGAACAACAAGGCGTTGGCCTCCACGCGGATGGGAAGGGCAGCATCGTCCAGCCGGAAAAGGGGTTCGAAACCAATGTCCTCCGTGGCAAATGCTGTCTGCAGCGCAGAGACCATCCTGGCGAAGAGTGCGGACGTGTGGCACTCAGTTCCCGAAAATCGCCCGTTCTTGTCCTCGAAAAACTTTTGACGAACGGACTTGGAGACCTTCATGTCGAAGTGCTCCCGTTGGAGTGTGCGTACCGAGGCTAGGAACGCAGCACCCGCTGAATTGGCAGCCGGCTGAGCTGCCGGCGGTGTGGCTGGAGTGTTGGCGTGTCTCGCAGCCGCTGAATCAAAAATCGTGGCTAGTGCGCGTCGGCGATTCGCCATGCTAGCGGTGGCTCGAGTAGAAGCAACCATATTGAGAAGGACTGAAGGGGCGGAGTGAGGCAATGAAACGTGAGATGCGCGGCAGTTTGGGCGGCCAAGAAACGCGTGTGGGTCGCCGATACGGCAGCCGTGAGAGATCAAATAATTCCGGGAAGTCGTGTGGTAGCGGCGGCCGATACGCAACGGTGTGGGATCCAACCAGAAAACGTAAACCAATCCAACGTTAAACCCCGTAAGAAAATCGTTCTCCAACCGGTGCGGCGTGCCGTAAATCAACCCATAAAATTTTAGGCCATACCCGTGACTGCCGGCACTCTCACGCGCGGAGCGCCTCACTCCATCCCAGGCGTCCGAGCTTAGCCACTCATGGTGGCAATCTCGCAGTGGCTAAATAAAGTGCTAGTGGGGCCAAACCTGGCAGATATATAGTGCTGAGGTAATATATATCTAACTGTTGAAATAAACCCTGAGTTAAGGGTACGGAATCAGAACGGTAAAAGCTCACTTGATAAAAGAGATACACACATAAATACTAACGGGTGTTTCCCGTCTACTGGTGACGGTCACCCAGCCTACTATAGGAAGTGACAGGTGACAGACTTTACTGTCGGTGTGTCACATCCAGCATGATTTGCAATGTGAGACATTATATGTGTTATATGGTTAGATATGATATAATTATGTCGGCGGCGTACATGTAGTATACGCTAGTTACAAATAGAGGATGGCGGAGCAAGGTTTGGATGTCCAATATGATTACCAAGGCGACATAGCTAGTTACTATAATGATACGTTACTTTCTAGTGCAAACTTTTCCCTAGCGTTCGCGTGTTGGTTGCGCTTGGTGGCGGTGTATGGATGATGATATATCCCTTTCGTTCAGGTATTCATTAGTTATCATTTGGGCGGTTGTTATGTATGTACGGCGATATGATTTGGGATGTGAGATATTAAATGTGTTATATAGCTAGATATGATATATGGTGGCGGCGTACATGTAATGTAAGCTAGTTGCAAATATTGAATGGCGGAGCAAGGTTTGGCTATCCAATATGATTATCAGGGACACAAATAGTTACTATGATTACTTATTTTCTAGTACGAACGTTTTCTTAGCTTTCGCACGTTGCTTACGCTTGGCAATTGTAGTGTAGATACACGTGTAGTCGAATAAGCAGACACTCTGCATACATATCTTACATACTATTTAGCATTTGCACATGCATGGCATCGAAAACAATCTGTTGAATGTGCAGAATGTAAATGCTCACGCACCGATCAATACATCAACATTGCGGCGCGCTGCGCGCAATTAGCGCTAACTGCATAATCAATACTAAGATTGCCTAATTGATGAGACATGTCTGCAACAAATCGTGAAGAATATATGGAGCGTTATACATGTTGATGTGGATAATGTTGATGTCAACAACCTCTTGGAGTGTTAGCTGAAGTCTGAGCAAGCAATATATGACCCTCGTAGCAGAGTTACTTTTCTGCTACACATGTATGGCGATGTTTGTCAGCTTGTGGCAATTGCTTAGGTGGGGGCGAACATCATGTGGAAAATAATGGAGGCTCACTATACATGAGTTGGTGGTGCACATGCCCGCATTTTGCATACATGTGATACACATGCTCACTCTCTTTCACACACACACACACACACAATCATGGCTGAATGCTTTGATCCCCGGTGTGGGTACATAGTGCAATTGATCTTCAGCGGCTACGGTGTGCCAAAGGAGTCGGTCCAAGGAAAAGCCACACTCATGCACGCGCATAATTACATACTTGCACACGCATCCAAACACAGCTCATACACACACGCGCGCGCGCGCACGCACACTCGCGACTGCAAGCGCACGCGCACACACACATTCTTGCCACTTTAACAATCGATATGCATGTCGCATGTAGCATGCACACGTTGCCCGCTGACAAAAGCAGACCCACCATCAATCCAGTGGATGTGAGAAACATGCTTGTGGGAATAGATCAGGGCATGACTATATACCGCACCCACACATCCTTGCTAGCCAAAAAAGAAAGTGTGCAGCCACGTTGGAAGCTCAGCCAGTGTTACACTGCAAGTATATTATGAAAATATCACACGTTGGTGCTCGAGCGCACACCGTGAAATTCGAGAGGGAAATCGGCTGCATTGAAGTCCCCATATATATATATATACATATACAACGTTGTATATATATATATATGTATATATACGTCTAGCTTTGATTGGCATGCGCATTAGCTCGTTCACTTTATTATGTGTGTGTATGTGTGTGTCGCGCGCGCGTGCGTGTGTGCTTAGTGCGTGTGCGTGTGTGCATCAACGGGCGTATGCACTCACAACGCACTCGCTGATATTCATCAATAATTTTGAGCACAAGCCGAGACAGTGACTAAGGTGGTGCTTGAGGCGAGCACTGCATAATCTGATGTCCATTGATACCCCTTGCACATGCATAGAATTATTGTGCCCATCTTGAGCTGGCATTTGTGTTTTAGGACGAACAGCAAAGGGGGGCACGTTTGTAGCATTGCGGCAGTTGGCATCTAGCACGCATGGCATACTACTATGATCATCATATTAGTACTTTAAATTTTGACAATGTGAAAATCTCATTATGACTGCATGCTGCACAAACTGTGCGCAAATAGGCTGATGTGCATATCGAATGCAATCTTTAACAATTACCCTTGCGAATAAAAAATATCACATTATGCCGAGACGCAAATGATTGGCTGTGTATGCGGATTATTATATGATTGTGCATGCGTAATTGTGTATCCAGCCGGAAAACGTGCGAATAAAGCAATATTTACTGATGCAGGACGCCGGGGATCGAACCCAGACCAAGAACTTGTGCGAGTCTCGTGGACATCGTCCTCCTTCATCATCCGATAAACGCATCAACGTGCATGTGCAGGGCGTGATATATATGATGCTCTCCGTGGTGTGTAACTTAGTGCTTAGTGCTGAGTATGTGATGTGTGTGTGTGTGTTCGTGTGTGAGAGAGAAGCAAGAGCTACTTTGCTTCCATGATTTGGCACATATATTGATGTGCCCGTAGTGCATTCCTATGTGAATGGTGGGTGTTGATAATGCATGCGTGTGAATATCCAACATGTAACCATCGGAATGATACCTGACTGCGGCTACATGCATACACTACTTGCTCGTTATAATTCATCATTCGACTGAGTGACATTTGCAATTCCCACTCGCGGCTGGCGCGAGCCTATGCATGGTTGGCTGCCTTCACGTGTGGCGATATTAATGGGCAAGCGCTTCTTATATCATATATACATAAAAGTGCATTTCACAGCCATGAACGTGCATCAAACCTCGCGCTACTTCGATCGGTCGCAGCATTGTAAATCGAAGCACGAATGACGTCTCATCGACCTCCGCCATCATGACCCTGTGCCAAACACACACACACACACACGCACCTTTCTATTACAGCAACTTGCATGATAAATTGGCTGCCGCTCTTCGTACGCGCGCTACAATACCGCAAACGTGTTGGCAACGGAAATACATTATCGTTGCCACTGCGAGAGCATGCTCACAGTCAACGCACACGCGCGCGGGTACATGCCGATGCGCAGCATGCGGCGCGCATGTTATGTGGCGCGCACAATCGCATGCATGCAGTTCTTACATACTGAATGAGGACACATGCGATCAAACTTGTGGGAATAGATCAGGGCATAACTATATACCGCACCCACACATCCTAGCCAAAAAGAAGAGTATGCTGACCACGTTGGAAGCTCGGCCAGGTGTTACCGCAAGTATATTATAGAAAATATCACGTTGGTGCTCGAGCGCACACCGTGAGGAATTCGAGAGGAAATCAGGCATTGAAGTCCCAACATATGTATATATACACATATACAGCGTTATATATATATATATTGATAATCAACCATGCGCCGGAGCCAAGGATATGGCCTGAGCATTTTAAATGTAACATGGTGCACCCACTATACAGCGGGCCCCGGAAAACATCGGGACGCATACATCCTGCGTGAAGGGGTTCCAACGTCCCCGATGTGTACGAAACGTGTTGACTCACATGACCAGTGTCATGGTTCACGTGCGTCGCTGAGGTATCCTTACAATGTCACCATACGATCCATGAACATAACATGGTCACACATGATGGGCCATGGGCTATGATATAATATCAGGCCGACGAAGACTCTCTCTTTCGCCCGTTACTGTATCCGCCCGGTGAGACGTTCGCGCTAGAATACTGCGATAATGATTGGCACCAAACGATTTTGCTGAGCAATTAGACTCGTGCAAAGAGCATGCACGCACCATGATTGATGTAGTAGAACGATGTTCATACGATACGACCGTACGAGGTGGCATCGTACTGACGAGGAACGGCAATTGTCGTCTCGTCGTCGTGAGTGTGAGCAAATATTGTCACACACATCGTCATGTCGATGACATGACTGCTCAGCAGTCGTCCCCAAATGAAATGATCACTGGTGACGCCGTTTATGATTGTGTCATCCATCCACCATCGTACTAATGACAATGACCTCGTTTCAAGTACGCACCGATTTTATCGACAACTTGGGCGATGCACGCCACGCGCGGAACATTGTCTACCGCGTAAACTAGTAAGCGCGTAGTCGCATGTAAAGCACTGCGGGGGCATTACTGTCAGCAAGGAGCGAAATCAAGCGTCCGTGTGATCAACGGCGCAAAATTAGATCGCCGCTCGCAATATCAAATCCGACCATGCATGTGATGATACGTTGATATGTATACTCCTGCGGGGATAAGGTGTATCCCATGATGCGAGGGAGCAGCCCCATATGATCGTCATTGGTTATGTACGATCATTGGTAAGCGACGACAATGATTATCATCACCATCGATCGCATGTTGTGCGCGTCACGCAGTGTACGCAATGACGAGATAAGTATGCGCACATGGAGCCATGGGAATCAAGGGCAGTGGTGTGCACATGCCGCATGTAAATCCCGTTTCATATCAACATGCGAAGGAAATCACCTCGCAAAGCATAGACAGGGTATTACGACTATGCCGTCTCGCGTGCCCGTTCGCGCGTAAGTATACATGGTTCATCCGTGATATATTGGCACCCGCGGGGATGACGAATCGTGCTAGATTCCATCCAGCATCGAATGTTGCATGACTCTGAAATGTCAGTGCATGTATCAGAGGAAGCATCGATGCGCCCATTATTGGTCGAGACGTGGAAGAATCTCGAGTCAATTTGATTTAGTGTGCTATGAAATAAATTGATAATCAACCATGCGCCGGAGCCAAGGATATGGCCTGAGCATTTTAAATGTAACATGGTGCACCCACTATACAGCGGGCCCCGGAAAACATCGGGACGCATACATCCTGCGTGAAGGGGTTCCAACGTCCCCGATGTGTACGAAACGTGTTGACTCACATGACCAGTATCATGGTTCACGTGCGTCGCTGAGGTATCCTTACAATGTCACCATACGATCCATGAACATAACATGGTCACACATGATGGGCCATGGGCTATGATATAATATCACATACCGTCGAGCGTGGGCGAACCGCGCTATATAATGGCAACGTTGCATGGTGTGGATGGCGACGCGTCGGATGCATGCATACATGGCATGCGCATCGTTGTGTAATGTATGTAACCTACACAGCAGTATAACAATCTAGGCCGACGAAGACTCTCTCTTTCGCCCGTTACTGTATCCGCCCGGTGAGACGTTCGCGCTAGAATACTGCGATAATGATTGGCACCAAACGATTTTGCTGAGCAATTAGACTCGTGCAAAGAGCATGCACGCACCATGATTGATGTAGTAGAACGATGTTCATACGATACGACCGTACGAGGTGGCATCGTACTGACGAGGAACGGCAATTGTCGTCTCGTCGTCGTGAGTGTGAGCAAATATTGTCACACACATCGTCATGTCGATGACATGACTGCTCAGCAGTCGTCCCCAAATGAAATGATCACTGGTGACGCCGTTTATGATTGTGTCATCACATCCATTGTATATATATATATATATGCGGGCACTCCGAGGACATGCCTGTGGTCTCCGCACTCCTGCGGGCACTCCGAGGACATGCCTGTGGTCTCCCCACTCCTGCGGGCACTCGGAGGTCATGCGGGCACTCCGAGGACATGCCTGAGGTCTCCGCACTCCTGCGGGCACTCCGAGGACATGCCCGTGGTGTTTTTAACTCCTGCGGGCACTCCGAGGGACATGCCTGAGGTCTCCGCACTCCTGCGGGCACTCCGAGGACATGCCCGTGGTGTTTTCCACTCCTGCGGGCACTCCGAGGACATGCCTGTCGTCTCCGCACTCCTGCGGGCACTCCGAGGACATGCCTGTCGTCTCCCCACTCCTGCGGGCACTCCGAGGACATGCCTGTCGTCTCCGCACTCCTGTGGGCACTCCGAGGACATGCCTGTCGTCTCCCCACTCCTGCGGGCACTCCGAGGACATGCCTGTCGTCTCCGCACTCCTGCGGGCACTCCGAGGACATGC
>LGRX02012192.1:0-16708 GCA_001247695.2 Cymbomonas tetramitiformis
TAGAGAGTTTTATGCTTCTGTGTGTTCCGAGCTACCGATGACTGATGCTGCGTGTGACACTCCTCTCCGAAGGGGGACAACAGGAGACAGGCCCCCCACCTTATAGTGGGGGGGGTAAGTCAGTCTCTCCGTGACACCACCTCCTCCAGAAGGAGAGAGGTGGAAACAGAAAGCAGTGTCACAAAGGCCTGCCGGCCATCCTACATCATGAACCCTAAGGAGCCCTTTACAATTCATGCTGCCAAGATTGAAGCGGGGCAGGACTACACAGCACTGTCTACGGAATTAGCGCGTGAGCCCCGGAATCCACACGGGGCTCTCAGCAAAAGCTGGCCATTCTTCATCGTCTTCGTCAATCTCGTCGTAGCCCGCAATCATGGCGAGGCTGGGGCAGAGGGGCTCATCGTCGTCCGTAGACAGCGAATCAAGCGGCTCCACCCCGGCGGGCTGGTCCAGAGGGTCAGGAAGGGCGGCGGCCAAATCATGCGGCAGTTGAAACGTGAAAGCCGACGCCGGCTGCTGCGGATTAGCCGCTGCTGCCGGTCCAAGATGCTGAGGGTCGGGCCGCGGCTGAGGATCGCAAGCCGAAGGCAAGGCACGACCGTCCGCAAACGCGGCCTTGTCACGGGTAGACCGATTTACCCCCCCACTATAAAGTGGGGGGGGCCTGTCTCCTGCTGTCCTCCTTCGGAGAGCCGTGTCACACGTAGCATGCGTCTCGGTAGCTCGGAACACAGATGCATAAAACCCCTAAAGTATTTTATGTTATCATCTTAGTATTCCGAAAGCGAATGTTCACTGACTGTGCATTCTGTGACAGATATATATCCCCCACCAGCCCGAGAATCTCACTTCTTATCAGGTTACGGGTCACCACTTCTTTTGGTGGCATTTTCTTTTTGGAGTTCCTAATTTCCGTCTCGCCGAACGTACCGGTCACCAGAGATTCGTCACCTTATCGACTACCACGTCTTCACGGACTTCACCACGTCGTGATTTTTTCTCGCGACTAATCTTTTTGACAACAGATTCGTTTCCTCATCAACGACCACTTTACAATTAACAACAGATTCGTGTCCTTATTCACGACCATAACACAACACCTCTTCTACGAAACCACGCGCGGTCAGCTGTGCTTTTCGTACGACCAACTGGCTGGTCGTACGCCGTTTTTGACCTTACCTCCGCTTTCCCCGTGAAATTTGACCCCGATTTCACTTTTCCATCACTCGATTTGGTTAATTTTACGGAAAGTTACGTCGACACCAAGAACCCAAACGCACTCTCGACTTTCTGGCCAGCAGCACCGCTCCTGGCGGGAAGACCGTTTGCCGCACGACGTTTTTGCCTTCACCGACGTTTTCCTTGCGAGAATCTACCCCAATTTGACCCTTTCATCGTTTGATTTGCTTAATTTTACGAAAAGTTAGCTTTTCGCTTGGGAACCCTAGCTTTGGGTTCGCGGATTCTGCAGTCAGCGGCCAGTGGTCAGCGACCATGTCCACTGGACCTCAGCGTGCACGTATGGCCGCTGTTCGTTCAGCGTTGATCTCTCTTCGAGTACATCGGCAACATCCTACCATTGGCTATGGTCTGGTGGTGTCTGGTGGTGTTTGCGCACCAGACACCAAGCTCGAGTCCATCGCGCTCACCATCGACAACGAGTGCTTTGACTATTTCGACCTCATCCCTCCCCTTCCCTCACCTTCACCTTGTGCGCCCCTTGGTCACCATCTGGTGGTGTCTGGTGGTGTTGTCACGCCCACTTCACCCTTCACCGTCATCCCTTTCAAGCCTTTTCCCATGAGCTCAACCACATCCCTTCACCGCATTTTCCACCTTCCACCTCCTCACCCTTTTTTCGTCGGTGCATTCGCTCTGGTGGTGCCAGGCCGCTTTTGGCCTTGGCACCGCACGGGCATTGGCTGAACATCGTCTTCCTTACGCTCGACGTCCTCTGTCATCGAGAACGTCGCCGCCGCCTGCTCCAGAGCCCAAACCGTGATTCACTAGACAATTTTGTGTAGCCCTCTGTTTCAATCTAAGCAGCATGAACTAGCGCCGGCGGATGCCCATCTAGTTGAGTTGAAACAGGCTCCTTAGATTTCTTGCTGTGGGATGGCCGGCAGGCCTATTGACACTGCTCCCTGTTTCCACCTCTCTCCTTCTGGAGGAGGTGGTGTCACGGGTAGACCGATTTACCCCCCCACTATAAAGTGGGGGGGCCTGTCTCCTGCTGTCCTCCTTCGGAGAGCCGTGTCACACGTAGCATGCGTCTCGGTAGCTCGGAACACAGATGCATAAAACCCCTAAAGTATTTTATGTTATCATCTTAGTATTCCGAAAGCGAGTGTTCACTGACTGCACGTTCTGTGATAGATATATATCTGACTATATATATATATATCCCCCACCAGCCAGAGAATCTCACTTCTCATCACCTTGCACACGTAGGGGCACAGCCCCCTGCTGGCCTCGTGCACGTCGGTCAGCCCCCACATCCTGAAACAGACCAGGCATGGGCGGCCTTGCCCCTCCCAATTACGGTAGGGGCCAGGGCCTGAAACCCAATCACCAACAGCAGGGTGCACAGTCTTGGGGCGGAAGGAGTAAGCCTTCGCACCACCAGACTTGCCCAATCCAGCACCGCCAGAGTCAGGCACGCTAGGGGTCGGGAATCGAGCGAGCCTGCTGACGCCGTCGCGCTGCCAAATGCGGCGGACGCGAAGGGCGACGGTGTCGAAGGAGGGGGTGTAGTCGTTGGTGTAGAGGTCCTCAATGATGCTCTGGTACAGGGGGACCTCGTAGGGGGACTCGTCAGCGGACATCTCAAGCACCACGAGGAACGTCTCGACGTGGGCGGAGTCGGAGAAGTCAGCGTGGTACTGGCGGTGCTTGTCCGCCAAATTACGGAACTTGTCGATGACGGGTTGGGGATCCTCGCGCTCATCCACGCGCAAGGACCGCATGTTCTCCATGTAGGCGCCCTTGTCGGATCGACGAATGCCCTCCACCTCGAAGTGAAGACGAAGGAGGAGAGCGCGTCCGTCAAAAGGATACCGCTTGGCGGCGGAGTGGTAGATAGCGAGGGCGCCTCCACGAAGCAAGACGGATAACATCGTGAAGACCATGTAGTTGACGTCGTAGTGGTAAGAGGCGTAGGCCAACTCGAGGTCGAAGATCTTGGCGGTCTCAACGGAATTGACGGAGTCGAGGACGGCGATCATGGCCGAACGCAGTGCGAGGAAATCTTCTCGCGCACCATTACCCTCCAAAGTGACCCCAGAGGCCTTGGGTTGGTAACCACGCGCCTTGAGGATGTCGATCACATTGTCGGCGTAGTCAAAGGTCTTGGTGAGAGCGTCGGACAACACCCCACGCGTAGAAGCGCGGTATGGGGTGTTGCGGAGAGCGGTAGAATTCTCGAGGAAGTCCATGGGCCGAATCTCGCGATGGGTAGGCTTCTCTCGTACAAACCCATCGTTTGTGCTCAAAATTGGGTCCTCCACGACCGCAGGTTCAGCGAGAGGGGGCGTAGCACCACCAGACACCGAACGCGTAGAAGTCGCGGGCGAAGATGGCTTCGGGGTGAGCAAACCCCTAAGTACTCCGCGTGGTTTGGTTGATGAAGTAGACATGGTGTAAGTGGTAAATTGGTCGTTAATTAGGAAACGAATCTGTTGTTAAACTTGTTAGTCGCGAGAAAAAATCACGACGTGGTGAAGTCCGCGAAGACGTGGTAGTCGATAAGGTGACTAGTCTGTGGTGACCGGTACGTTCGGCGAGACGGAAATTAGCAACCCCAAAAAGAAAATGCCACCAAAAGAGGTGGTGACCCGTAACCTGATGAGAAGAGTGATTCTCTGGCTGGTGGGGGATATATATATATAGTCAGATATATATCTATCACAGAATGGCAGTCAGTGAACACTTGCCTTCGGAATACTAAGATAATAACATAAAAGGCTTAGAGAGTTTTATGCTTCTGTGTGTTCCGAGCTACCGATGACTGATGTTGCGTGTGACACTCCTCTCCGAAGGGGGACAACAGGAGACAGGCCCCCCACCTTATAGTGGGGGGGGTAAGTCAGTCTCTCCGTGAATATAGTGAATATATATATATATATGTACGCAGGTCAAGAAAGCTATGCAGTGGCTCGCACGGATTTCGCAGTCAAAAAGATGATCGAATAAAATACTTAGGTGTTTTATGAGTTGAGAGCTACCAATGACGCTGGCAATGTACGGGAACACCTCGTCCCTGATCTTGGTTCCAGGTCTGTGTGACAACGGAGAAACATTTTCCAGGATATAGCCTGGAGGCCTCTGCCGCTGCAGCTGCTGGACGGTGTGGACAGAAGCCTGACCACTTCATAAAATAATTTGCTGTGCCTGCCATCCAGGCCTGTGAGTGTTCCAGCAGGGGAGAGATCCTGACATGGGAACCCACATACCATGACCCACTGGCGTCCTTGAAGAGCTCCTGCTCGTATGAAGTCGGCACTGGTGGTCTCGCGCAGATCTTGGGGTAGAGCCCCAAACTCTATTGCACGGGGCGAGATGAGGTCAGGGTATCGTCTTAGCAATGCCGTGCACCTGGCTCTGGCAACTGTCCGACTGCTCGGGGATATGTCCTGATACAGGTAGCGATCCACCTTCATCCCACTGCGGAGCAACATTTCTAGCCCAGCACATAGGCCTCCACATGGCTCGTAGCACACCACGCCTTCCTGCCGAGCTTGCGAGAAGAATCGACTGCCCAGCACCCTGGTGTCGACCTTCTCGGGCTTCAGGATGCGCTCACCTTCAAAGTACTCATTGCTGTACACAGCAGGGCTTCCCTCGCCGTGCGTACCTCGCGTCGGCCTGACCAGGCTCAACGCCTTCCAAGCTGCTCTGACTAACCTTCCAGAGTCGGTCACCAGCTCAGGTAAGTCAGTGTCGAACATGTCCCCATGATTGCATTCTACTTCCTCGTGGTAGTGCAAATCGAACAAACGATGCACTGGTCCTGTGCCCAGCTGCTCCATGGCAGCCATCCTGCAGTAGTTGGCAACCTGCACCTCTGGCGTGGCCTCTTCCCCTGGGAAGGTATCCCCAGCCAACATAAAGCACAAGTGGTCACCGAAGTCCTTCGTGTGAACTTCCCCCACGCCTGCGTGTAACGCAGTCACCTTCTCCCTCTCATGCCTCGCTCCAGTCTCATCCGTCGTGGACGGCAGTGGGTAGCGAGACGGCACGTCAGCGTTGCTGTTCTTGGCGCCTGGACGATACTTCACAGTGAAGTCGAACTCCTGCAAACTGATTGCCCAGCGTAGGTGTTGCCCTTGGAGATCGGCCTTCTCCATCAGGGTGGTGAGCGGTGAGTGGTCGGTCACCAAAGTGAAGTGGACTCCATGCAAGTACTGCCTCAGTGTGCGCACTGCCCATACCACTGCGAGCATCTCCCCTTTGAAGCTGGCGTACTGTCTCTCCGTTTCACTCAGAGATCGGCTGATTGCCATACAAATGTACTCCTTTCCATCATCGTCCTTCTGGCCCAGCACTGCGCCAATACCATAGGTGCTCCAATCGGTGTACAATATGAGGGGTCTGTCGTAATCGATAGGCCTCAGGCACCTCCCAGAACAGAGAGCATCCTTAAGTTCTTGAAGTGCTCGGTCTTGCTCCTTCCCCCAGGCTGCCTTGATGTCAGTGACCTCCTTTTTGAGCAGGTCATTGAGAGGGCGGGCCATCTCAGAGTAGTTTACGCGCGTGCAAGGAGGCCCACCCTGGCATGCGTGTCGCCACGAGGTGAGCACACCGAGGTGCTCATCCGCGCCCTCCCCTTAGGGCCACCGAGAGTGAAGCGTCCGGGAGCGGACCGCTTTTCTTTTGGGGGGGAGAGAGCGCGCCGCGAGTGGCAGATGGCAGCCACCGCGAGCGCGCCAGGCGCACCGCCATGAGGCAGCAGCTCTCGCTGTGCTGTCTCGGGCTGCGTGACGCGCCGCTGCCCCGCCAGGCACACCAGACGCATGGTGCCTGGGAGTAGCGCGCAGCGTGTGCACCGCGTCCAGGCGCATCGGGCCTCCTTGCAGAGGTTGATGCGCGTGCCTGGGAGCAGCACATCGCGCACGCATGCCCCGCCGCCGAGCGCGGAGCGCGGCACCCACACTCGGGGTGCTGATGAGGCCGGCGAGCCCCAAGCTCCGGGCGAGTGCACCCGTCTCGACGGAACGCATCGTCACGCGCGTGCAAGGAGGCCCACCCTTGCATGCGTGTCGCCACGAGGTGAGCACACCGAGGTGCTCACCCGCGCCCTCCCCTTAGGGCCACCGAGAGTGAAGCGTCCGGGAGCGGACCGCTTTTCTTTTGGGGGGAGAGAGCGCGCCGCGAGTGGCAGATGGCAGCCACCGCGAGCGCGCCAGGCGCACCGCCATGAGGCAGCAGCTCTCGCTGTGCTGTCTCGGGCTGCGTGACGCGCCGCTGCCCCGCCAGGCACACCAGACGCATGGTGCCTGGGAGTAGCGCGCAGCGTGTGCACCGCGTCCAGGCGCATCGGGCCTCCTTGCAGAGGTTGATGCGCGTGCCTGGGAGCAGCACACCGCGCACGCATGCCCCGCCGCCGAGCGCGGAGCGCGGCACCCACACTCGGGGTGCTGATGAGGCCACCGAGCCCCAAGCTCCGGGCGAGTGCACCCGTCTCGACGGAACGCATCGTCACGCGCGTGCAAGGAGGCCCACCCTGGCATGCGTGTCGCCACGAGGTGAGCACACCGAGGTGCTCATCCGCACCCTCCCCTTAGGGCCACCGAGAGTGAAGCGTCCGGGAGCGGACCGCTTTTCTTTTGGGGGGGAGAGAGCGCGCCGCGAGTGGCAGATGGCAGCCACCGCGGGCGCGCCAGGCGCACCGCCATGAGCGGCGACTCTCAGCGCGCTTGGGTGAAGCTGAACCGTCCTACATTGATACTTCACTTTTGCCACCGATTCAGATAAGGCTGTACCTTGCAGGTCCAGAAGTCCTCGGGTGTTGGCAAAAAACAAAAACGCCTGGTTTTGCAATTGACACGAAAGCTCAAGAAGAATTAGTATCGAAAGGCAATTTTAAATTGGACAAACTTTACTTTACCGTAGAGACGATTACATTCAGTTCTGGAGTATATGATGCTGCCGTTGAGAGCAAACTGCGTGATGGATTCTTGGAGATTCCGTATTGCAATTACTTTACCTTTTTCGAAGGAGCTGGTGGTATGGCCAAATCGACAAGGTTCTCTTTGAGTTCACAATGCATTAATAACATATATGTTGTGCAAAGGCCTAGTGATTATAGAGAAAAAAACAAAGGACTTATCAAATTGGCAAATACATGTGGAACAGCCTACCTACCCTCATACTTTCAGTTTTCAGCAGGTGGATTGGGTGCTCTGCAATTTAACATTAATAACCTGTTCGTTCCTAATTATCGAGTCGACCCTCTTGCAGCATTCAATCTGCTGACTATCAGTAAAGCTGACAATTATGGAACGCTATCGGGATGTAAAATTAATTCATACGAAGATTGGCTGAACAACCAATTCATTCCCATGGTACGTTTGAATCTTCCCTCAGAAATGGGTGTAAGAAATTTAACTGGTTTGGATTCTCGGGGTTTAAACAGTTCCTTCTACTATCAAACTTCTATTGCATCACCAGCAGACCCGCTACAAACGGTACTTACAACAAACGAAACCATGATTATTTGCGAAACGACAGCCGTGCTTCGTATCGGTCAAAACCGTGTGATTGAAACTGTATTTTAAAACGCTGTTAATAGTATACAAATATGGCTCAACAGCCAGGATTAAGCAGTTACAACATGAAAAAAGATGTAGGACCGAACGTGGACAAACAAATTCACACCGCGACGATGTTTCAAATGTCAGGTTTTAGACCGGTTATGATGCAACAGCTACCATATAAAACAATCAATGACATCACATATCCACCATTCAGGATTAGCAACGTTCATCCTCTGGCTGGATACAAATCTTATACTTTAGGGCACAATCAAAAAGTGTCAAAAGAAATGGAAATGTTCCATTTCCCGATGGAGCATCCATTGAATAGTCGATTGTTGCAACCTGTACCTTTGTTTTTTTCATAAGTTAATATATATCAACATGTCTTCATTTGGAAATGAATTGAATGCAAAAAAAAGTGGTGGCCGATGATTTGGTCGGTCGAGGAATGACCATCGGTCGTGATGGTAAAAATGGGGCTGTACCGGAAGCAAGAACTCAAATTAATTTGTTAGGAACTGAAGCTATATTTAATTTTGATGCAAGCCAAAGCGGGGACCCCGGTATTGCAGATTTCAACATGGCGGGAAAGCTAAGCAAATTTAGATTAGGTGGGTTGCCAATTGTCACAGGTCCAACAAATACACCTCCATTTGACGCCGAAGTTCCGGTTAATGGATTGTATGGTTATCGGACTGCAAATACTTTACCTGCCCAAATCTTTATGAAACCCTACAAATTTAGGACGCCTGTACCCGACATGTACCCGGCATGTACTTTGGCAAGGTACATATGTACCTACCCACTCCCAACTTGGGGCCCAAAACTCAGTGAAAATCCGAGTTGTAAAAAAGTGCAATATTTTCACATATATGTCAAGGCCATGAGTGACTAAGACATCCTTGACAAGTTTCGATGTAAACAAATGAGTTATTCCTTCAGAAATGGACATCCGGAAAACAGGACTGGCGTGTACCTACGTGTACCTACATGTACCCCGTCGACGGGCACACACTTCCAGAACGGTGCATGCGGGGTGCATGTGTACGCAATCGAGTGCGTACACGTGCACCCGGCATGCACCGGGCGGGTACATGTAGATACATGCCGGGTACATGGTCCCGCGTACGCATGCACTCAACGTGTACCATGCAGTACATGCTGAGTACATGCTGGGTACATGGTGCCTCGTACACATGTACCGGTCATGTACCAAATGGCAGACTAGTGCATGTTGGGTGCATGTGAACGCACCCCCTTAGTACGACGTGGGTGCATAGTAACCCCACGCGCGTTATATATGGCGTGCACGTGTACCGACAATGTACCATGTGTGAATTTAACAATTCACCATAACAAAAACGATCATTATATACAATTACATTTACCTATGTTTATCTATCATGCCTCATCGTCACTGGGATTCTCATCTCGGACAATCTGCTCAAAGAAGTCGGCTAGCGGATCCAAGACCACCGAGGTTTCCACGCAAGGATGCTTTCGAATCACCACTTGAGAAGCAATCTCCTCGGCAAGCACAAACGGTTCTTTTCGATCGAATTCAGTGGCCGGATTCTTTGGGTCCAAGACGTAGAAACACTTTGAAACACTTTCCGCTCCTATGATGGAATGCCTCGCACGCAAAGCGGCCGTTAAAGCTTTAGTTGGCTTCTTGAGCCACGAAACCTTGACAAACACGTACGGTCTTCCTCCAAGCTCCACTCGATAGATGTCATCCACCCGAGCAAACCTGGAATACAAGCATCACCCCCTCCCGACATCAAGCACGTATGCACCATCACATCGATATCAAATCAGTCTCGCACCGCTTGGCTCGTGCATGTTCGGCCCGCACACTACTGCACACGGGTACATGTGCACCCAAGACGTACCCGGTATGAAGACATGACGGGTACACATGCACCCACGCGTTCCCATGTTAGGTGTGTATGTACCGAGGGTGCACGGGTACTGGTGGTACATGATTGTGCACTCACCGGTCTGTTTTTGCCTTTTCCTTTGTTCGCTCGCGACCTTTCGTCCTCACCCTCTCGACGTAAAAAGATCGGAAGTGACATTGCATTGTCTTGAACTTTTTGTCCATGGATGCGGTCCGGAACTTCATCGTACCCACTTGCACTCGATTGAACTTGCGGCATCGAGGAGGGCAACCTTCGAGTAGAGCGCGCTCATACTCTGTGTATTGTCTTCCCAACCATGGGGTGGGGTCCAGGTCGATGTGCATCTTGTACTTGGCGGTACCCGGTGCGCCTTTGACCTGAAGGTGCGCCGTCTGCAAACAACACATGGCACCTAAGCACTACGGAAATGCCGGGGACGTATGTACCGCGCGTGCACTGCATTACGGGTGCAGGCTAATTACACGTGTACCGGGCCAGCACTGGAAACGGTTGCGACCGGGTGCACACGTACTGACCTATGGTACATGGTGGGTACACGTGCACCCGCAATGTGCACACGTGCACCCGCAATTTCCGATTTTTTTATTTTTACGTAGAGCATTTTTAGGAATTCGCTTGTGGTCGAATGTTGGTAGTTTGCTCCAGTATTTTGTGTGTCCCTTCTCCTTGCTCTCCAGAGCCATTCCCTGAAGTTTCCTAACGTCTTTCCCGCCATGTTGTGCCGTGCGCGTGCATTTGCGTCCCTCGTTGTTAGGGTTATTTTAGGGTTCGCCTTTGTACTACAGTAGTTCCGTTTTAAGTGGGTGGGTGGTAGTGCGTCATTTGGTTGGTTGGGGTGCTTATTTTGGGTCTGTCTTGTCCATCTCGGGTGTCGCTGTAGTGTTTTCGCTGTTGTCGAGTTTATGGTTAAAGCGTTACATTGCCCTAAATCCATATATGTAACGCCCCTAATATCATTTCCTTGGCGGGCCTCATTTTTTGTATGTTGCTGAATATATCAGCTTGACTGTATATTCGGAGTGTGGTGCATCAGAATAATAAACCGGATAAACAGAATACCGAGTCTTCCCGTTATATGTTCGGGGTCTAGGGTTCCGGGACCGGTGACAGTCATACACCCTAACTATAGGAATGACAGTCGGGGCGTCACTTCCAGCATATGTCGTCCCCTAGTTGTGCAAAACATTTGGGGTGTTTCGGTGTGTTTTCCAAAAGATTTTACTTTTACGTAGAGCATTTTTGGGAATTCGCTTGTGGTCGAGTGTCGGCAGTTCGCCCTCATACTTTGTGTAGCGTGTCTCCCTACCCTCCTGAGCCATTCCCTAAAGTTTTTTCCTGCCCCTCTCTGTATATGGGGCTGTGTGAAGTCATTTGTGTCTTTAATTGGTAGGGTTTCGGTAGGGTTCGCCTGCATATCGTGGTAATGTCGTGCAAACTTGCCGAGTGGGAATGTAATCCTACAGTAATCACTCAGTAATAAGAAAATCCGCCAATAAGAAAGTAGCCAGCTTTTTTGATTTCTTCACAATATTTAACACATAACACTCCATATTCAAGATCTCTATATAAATAAGAAATTTGCTAGGCTGACCGAAAATTCCTGTTTTCTTAAAATCGAGTGTTTACTGTAATATTGCTATCAGTGTACCATGTATTCTTTTGTTTAAGTATATATATGCAGCGGTTCATTGCTGCCGTCCTCTTCTGTCGTTCGTACATGCCATGGGAATTCAGTTTATGTTCATTAGTTTCGTGGTTGATTATAATCGGCTATATGGTTGATTGTAATAAAGCCGCGTCCACGTGAAGGCGGCGGCCACGTGCACGTGGTCCCCCCGCCACGACCCAGTGGTTTAGGTCGGATTGTTGAGGTACACGACGCTCGCCACGCACGTTCCTGCGAAGCATAGTCAGTCGGTACATTACCGGTACACATGCACCCGGGAATAATCACAATGGTACGACGTGGGTACATGTGTACCGCGCGTGTACGGTGAATGCGGACACATTCTCCCACTAAGGCATTCCCACACGACGCGCCCACGCAAAATAAATTTTTTGGCAGGGCCTCCGGCGCACATTGTGACCATAAGCAAGAATTTCCGGCATATTTCGTTTCACCTTCATGCGTAAGTGTCCGGTACGTATGTACCGACGTCACACCGGCCATGTACCAACTGAAGAACGGTAAGGTGCACGCGTCCCCGGGGTGCACGCATTACTTTATGAAGGGAAGAACGCACCTTGCATCGACATCGTCGGTGTCGTGAACGGGTCGTTGTCGCCCGTGTTGTCGCCATGCATGCGCCGGGGCCGGGCGAAGATACCGAGGGCGTCCCCGACGCTCCTGCCCATGTCGCATGGATCTGCATACGGGAAGACATTGCGGGTACATACGTACCGAACATGTATTAGGCGGCATAAGGTACATACACGGACACATGCACTTGACATGTACCCGGCGACCGGTACATGCCGGGTACGCATGCCGCGCCGCGAGCAAGTACACGTTGGGTACAAGATAAAGGTACACGTGTATCCGGCATGTACGCATGGACGAAAACATGTGTACTGCATATGTACTATCACCGTACGTTTCTGGTACATTGGGACCTTATCAGTACCCAAATAATGTTCTTGCATGTACCCAAACGTAATGGATGGGTACGTATGTTATTTCTGCACCCAACTTTGGCTTCATTCTTGTACTTTTGTGTACTTGCTCGCGGCGGATGTTGGGTACAATTAGGGTATACATGAACCATCCCGTTACTAAAATCCGCCGCGAGCAAGTACAAGAATGAAGCCAAAGTTGGGTGCAGAAATAACATATGTACTCAGGCTTGGTATATGCAAGTGCATGCGAGTACAATTTACACTTTTCCCGACAGCTTCAGGTACAACCCAGGCGCACGTGTACCCAAGCGAACATCACCAAAACGCAAAAAAAGTCACCACACCCCCCAAAAACAAGTTGGCCTCATTTTAAAGCGCACGACGAGCGCAAAAAATAATCGAGTGCACGACGAGCCCGAAAAACATTTTAGTTGCACGAAAAATGGGCAAACGTGTTGCACCAAAAAAAAAAGGAACAGAGAAAGAAAATCGTCTACTCGGGATGACCGCCCGAGTAGAGCGGTGGGGTGGAATAATCGATGACGATCGCGATCGATACGTACGTGACCTGCGTGCCTGCGATCCCCAACCCGCGAGCGCGAGCGTCGTGCGGTGGATTATTCCATCTCCAATCGTCCGATGGCATCGCATGGCATGGCACACGTTTCGCAGATACGCAGAATTCGTCATCGTCATCGTTATCGTCGATCGTGCTCGCGTGACGAGGACGTGCTGTGTGCCAGGGAACAATAGCCCGGCCAAGCCATTCGATTGGCATATTGTATTTATGCATACTGGGGCAGTGAGATGGCAATGGGCTCGGAAGGGGACTCCCGAGCCATTGACTTCGTACTATGGGGAGCGAAAGCCTGGACTTGATTATAGCTGGCAGCATATTATCGTACACCCTTCTGGTGCGCTCCGCCGCTGGGAGCGTAATAGGGGCGGCGGCTGGTTTCTAGAAGACGCCACTCAGTTGAAGGCGCCGGTAGCGCCATTCTCATTACCGATTAGCCGCGTTGGGATCGCGTACTGGAATCCGACGATTGTGATTGACGATGATGAATATCATGGAATTCCCTACCAGGGGCGTAAGCCTACACACTCAGCGTCTACGAACAGTGAAGATTCGGGTACAGGCGCTGTGTCCTGGAGCAAGGAGAAGTTACCAGATTCTGATGACAATGATGACGCAGGTGTCACTAACAGTAAGGAGAAGCTACCAGATTCGGATGACAAAGATGACGCGGGTGTCATACATGACATGGACACTGCCAGACCGAAATGGGAGCCAACTTCGCCTGAATATGATGACACCGAGGATGACGTCAGCGAGTTCGATGACTTGGTAGCTGACGATGCTGAAGAACAAGCTGAAGCTCGAAGGTTGAAGAGACTGGGACTGCAATTGATCATGGATGAGAAGGGTGAACTTCACTGGGTACCAAAGGGCACCTCCCCGACCTCACCTGTTCAGCCCGATGATCAGCCTATTACCGAGCAGAAGTCTGAGGCCATATCTGAGGATGCCCCAGCCTCTGTGGTGGAGACTGTTCATGCACCACCGAAGAAACCTTATGGGTCAGATACTGGATTGACTTCAATTGGTGAGAATAAGGCTGGGGTGTCTGAAGAGACGAAGAGGCAACCTAGGAAATATCCGAGATGTTGGACACATGAGTATATAACTCAATTGAAGTATTCCATAAGAAGTGACAGTGATGATGAAGAAGGGCTTGACGTGGCTCCTCGTAGGAAGAAAGCAAAGATCAGCAAGGGACAATGAAATCAACTGTCTTGATTAGGATTGTCCAAATGCAGATTCTCTGATTAGGATTTGTATAGGTGGCAGATGATGATATGCCAGCCGACATGGGACAGATCGATTAGAGATATGAACTGCGCGACTTGAAAGTATAAGACTTGAATATTGCCCATTTGGAGGCTGTTCTAACTTGAAGTAACTATTTGGAGGAGTTGTTGCTCAACCTGTTAATTTACTGGTCAATCTTTCCTGCCATAAAGATATTGCAATTGCTTGAATTGTAGCCTTGTTCAACTGTTTATCTAGAACATTGCAATTTTGTACACTGCAAAATTGCCGACTACGGACCTGTGCCCCAAGATTGAAGCAAGATTTACCTCTGACTGACCCTTGAGCTCAGGCTCGGATACAGTCACGTGCTCAAGAAGTCTTCACTTGGAAGTGGTATTGCTCTGCGCCCTTTTTGCTCCCTGACTTTCACCCTGCATGCAAACAGGCGATTTTTCAAAACTGTTATGCTGCAAAGTGGTCAGAAAGTAGGAAAAGAAGCCGCCAGCAACTCAGATCTACCGGGATTAACAGCCAGATTGACCCGAACGGAGAGTGAAAAGTGGATCAGTGGCAGATTGAGAAAAAGAGGACCTCGGAGACCGTTTTAACGTAGGCACAAAAATTCTAGACGTTTCTTGATAGTTTTTGTCGTTTGGAACCTGGCCCCGAGACCTGGGTCCTCATAGATCGCTACATTTTAAATTCGGATGGCCAACCGGCACGGCAGAGCAAAAATTAGACAAATTTGAGCCCAGCAGACTACATAGAAGGAAACGGGAGCCCAGAAGGATAGTTTTCCATTTTTTTTATATGCTTTGAAGGAAAAAAATAGTCTCCAATACTGGGTCCTGGCCAATTAGTCTGGATTGCTCCGGGATGGCCGCCAAGAAGAAATTAGCCAAACTGCCGATCGACACTCCATTTTTTGAAATTTGGCCACCAAAACTTGCATTTCACTCTGGAAAGCATATTTCGTTATTCACCACGACTTCCACTGCTACAAGGAAATATTTTTCTGAGTGTTCTGGGGGGATTTGCCAAATTGGACAGATTTGACTTCCCCAACGGTCAGATTTGCACTTTGTCACTCTTAATTTCGACATGATGCAAAACGCTAACACGGGACGCTCACCTCCAACGTCGCCTACGTCGACTCCTAGGCGTACAAGGGGACGACAGGCCAGCCAGCGCAGCACGAGAGGTGCTGCCGCCACTGGGACCACTGGCAAGGGGGCGAAGGGCACCTACAAGGCGCCCTCTCCGGGTCAGCCGCCACCGGCTGCGCCAGCAGCAGGTGCGCCAAGCTTCCAGATTCCCAAGAAGAAGTCGACCCTGTCAGCTGATGCTACTGAGTTTAACAGCGTGACTCCTCTGGCTCTGGACTCTGGAACCGCTTGTGTGACACCTTCCCTGGAGGAGGCTGTAACGGTACCTAAACCGCACCCTAATCCGCCCCTGCGTCATGCAAGAGCGGCGTCACCAAGGGTGCTGACTGTTGACACCCCTGGTGCAGGGCGAAACATGAGGGCGACTCCCCAGCGGTATGTCAACTTGACCTCTCCTTCCCCTGGCATCCTGCGATTGCCAGGAAGCCGCGACCTGAGCCCTCCAGCTCCGCGCCAGCGAAGCCCGCTTCGGACTCGAGACCGGACCCCGCCACCGCCACGCCGCAGGAGCCCACCACGGACGCGCGACATGAGTCCTCCAGCTCCAAGACCGCGAAGTCCTTTGAACCCCTACAGGACTCCACACACTTGGTCTGGAGCTACGGTGATGACCTCCCCGCACGGCCCGCTGCCCACGCCATTCAGCGAGAACGCGCTTCAGGCTGAGTCCGCGGGAGCAGCCTCTGTGGGACAACCTCTACCGGCTGACCGACCACCTCGCGACCCGATCGCCGTGCGCGAAATGACCGAGGTCAAAATTGCAGCATGTGAGCAGGACATGCAGAATGAGGCGAATGAGCAGAAACCAGGACTTCGTCAATTTCCTTCCCGCTCTGATGTGGCCAACTGGCGAAAGCGCCAGCAGCCGGGTGAGAATCTCGCCTGGACTCCGCGCCCTAACCAAGGGGGTGTGGGGGCAGCGGGGAGGTCAGAGGACACGCACCAAAGCATGGCTGGCGAACTCATAGCACACTCAATGCATCCAACTCCCTCCTCAACAAGCTACGGGGAGGTGGGGGCAGCGGGGAGGACAGGTGGCTCCGGCTTGACAGGTGGCCCACGCCACATAAGCATAGCATGTTCTGGGCATTCGCTGACATCGCCGCTTACGGAGAAGGTGACCAATGACTCTCTGCCCTCACCGATTACCGATACCGTTACGGAACCTAATAAGGTGATCGGTGACTCTATGGCAAGGTTATCGGTGACTTTCGAGTCCGAGATAGACAGCGAGGCAACCTCACTGACGCCTTCACTGACTCAGGCGACTACGGAGGCAGCTACGGATACTGATATGCTCGAGTCCCTGTTAAACCGCGAGTCCAGACCTTTGACTACCTCGCTGACCTCAACAACTACGGATATGCCCGAGTCCCTGTTGAACCGCGAGTCCAGACCTTTGACTACCTCGCTGACCTCAACAACTACGGA
>LGRX02012193.1:0-23279 GCA_001247695.2 Cymbomonas tetramitiformis
GGCAGCGACGCGTCACGCAGCCCGAGACAGCGCAGCGAGAGCTGCTGCCTCATGGCGGTGCGCCTGGCGCGCTCGCGGTGGCTGCCATCTGCCACTCGCGGCGCGCTCTCTCCCCCCCAAAAGAAAGCGGTCCGCTCCCGGACGCTTCACTCTCGGTGGCCCTAAGGGGAGGGCGCGGGTGAGCACCTCGGTGTGCTCACCTCGTGGCGACACGGGGAGGGCGCGGGTGAGCACCTCGGTGTGCTCACCTCGTGGCGACACGCATGCAAGGGTGGGCCTCCTTGCACGCGCGTGACGATGCGTCCCGTCGAGACGGGTGCACTCGCCCGGAGTTTGGGGCTCGCCGGCCCCATCAACACCCCACGCTCCGCGTACGCCTACTGTTCCTACCCTAAGTCCTAAACCTCCTAATACTTCCCTAGTACGCCTCGAGGGCCCCCTCGTAGAGGTGGACTCTCCAGATGGCGTTCGCTTCCCCAAGTGCGTAAGGATGTGAGCATGGAGCAACTGATAGTTGTCTGCTTACACCCTTAGCTAGGCTCGTGAGCGCTATGCTCTCAGCCTTTGGCTTAGCGACGCCACTAGGGTCCGGTGCGACACCCACCGAGCTCCTCGTGCCACGGGCCCCTCGCCTCCTACGTGAGGCTATCCGCCTTCTATCGCGGGCCCCTCGGCTCCCGCGGCGACCTGCTCGCCTCCCCCGACGGCATGCTCGCCTCGTGGGGGTCGCGCCTATCGCACTCCGAGCATCGCTCCTCCCTCTCGCATCCTGCGACACGGCCTGGACGCCGAGAGCCTGCGAGCCTGTCGAGTCCAATGCCTCGGCCGATGGCCCGACCACGCCTCGCCTATCATGGGTCCCTCGCCTCCCGCGGCGACCCGCTCGCCTCCCCCGACGGCATGCTCGCCTCGTGGGGGTCGCGCTTGCCGCAACCCGGGTATCATGCCACCTCCTCGCATCCGGCGAAGTGGCCTTAACGCCGAGAGCCTGCGAGCCTGTCGAGTCCAACGCCTCGGCCGATGGCTCGACCACGCCTCGCCTACCACGGGCTCCTCGCCTCGCGCGGCGACCTGCTCGCTTCCCTCTACGGCTCGCTCGCCTCGTGGGTGTTGCGCCTGCCGCATCAGGGACACCGCACCACTTCCCCGCATCGGGCAACGCGGCCACAACGTCGAGAGCCTGCGAGCCTAACAGGTCCGTGTGGCTAGGGGGCAGCCGTGCGCCCTCTCGGAGGAACGCCTCCGCCTCGCCGCCAGGTAGCGGCAATGACACCTCCTCGGGCAGCACCTCGGCAGAGCCACTAGAGGACATCCGTGCACACTCCATGGGCTGCACCTCGACTGTGCGCTCCGGTGATGACTGCGTGCACCCCTCACGCGGTGACTCGACTCTGCTGGCAGGTGGCCGCTGCGCGCACTCGTCGGGCCGCACCGCCAATGTGCTGCCAGGGGCCAGCTGTGCGCACTCTCGGAGCGACGCCTCCGCCTCCTCGTCGGGTGGCGGCAGTGTGTGCTCCTGGGGCAACACTCCTGCTCTACTACCGTCAGGTGGCCACTGTGTGCGCTCCCCGGGCAGCACCTCCACCGACGACTGCGGATATGGGCCTAGTGGTGGCGCCGTGAGCGGCCTCCAAGGCTCCGCATCAACGGACAGCTGGGTGCGTGTCACGCCAGCGCGCGCGTCTGTGTCGTGGCTTTGGTCGCGCGCCTCGCTCGGGGCACCGCCAACGCTCTGGCTGTGGTCTAGCGCCTCGCTCGGGTCACCGCCAGCGCTCTGACCGTGGCCGTGCACCTCACAGGGGGTTGCGCCGGTGCCATGGCCGTGCTCGCGGGGCTCGCTAGGGGCACTGCTAGCGCTATGGCTATGGGTGCGCCTCGCGCCGGGGCATATGTAGCGCATGCCCGCGCCATGCTTGCTACTGCGCGCCCCGCTAGGGACGGCACTTGCACAGTAGCCGTGCGCTTCGCTCTGGGCAGCGCTTGCGCTGTGGCCGTCGCCGCGCGCCTCGCTCGAGGCATCGCTCGTGCCGTGGCCGTGCGTCATGCTCAGAGCAGCGACGATGTGGTTGCGCGCCTCGCTAGGGGCAGCGCCAGCGCCGTGCCTGTGGCCGCGTGCCTCGCTCAGAGCGGCGCCGATGTGGCCGCGCGCCTCGCTAGGGGCAGTGCCAATGCTGTGGCTGTGGCCGCGTGCATCGCTCAGAGCGGCGCCGATGTGACCGCACGCCTCGCTAGGGGCAGCGCCAGTGCGGCCGCGCGCCTTGCTAGGGGCAGCGCCGATGTGGCCGCGCGCCTCGCTAGGGGCAGCGCCAGTGCCGCGACTGCCACCACGCGCCTCGCTAGGGGCAGCGCCAGTGCCGCGACTGCCACCACGCGCCTCGCCAGGGGCAGCGCCAGTGCCGCGACTGCCACCACGCGCCTCGCCAGGGGCAGCGCCGTGCGGCCGCGCGCCTTGCTAGGGGCAGCGCCATGTGGCCGCGCGCCTCGCTAGGGGCAGCGCCAGTGCCGCGACTGCCACCACGCGCCTCGCTAGGGGCAGCGCCAGTGCCGCGACTGCCACCACGCGCCTCGCCAGGGGCAGCGCTGGTGCTAGGGCAGTGGCCGCGCACCTCGCTAGGGGCAACGCCGATGTGGCCGCACGCCTCGCTTAGGGCAGCGCTCGCGCAGTGGCTGTGGCCGTGCGCCTCGCCAGGGGCAGCGCCAGCGCTGTGGCCATGGCCGCGAGCCTCGCTCGAGGCAGCGCTCGTGCTGTGGCTGTGGCCACGCGCTCCCCTAAAGGTAGCACCGGTGACGTGGCCGTACGCCGAGTGCGCTCTGCGCTCGTCCGATCTGAGGTACCTCCCCCCCCCTTCGGACAGGCGCAAGACCGCACGGCGCACAATCCCACGGGACGCCACCCGCAAAAAGCTAAGCCTAGCAACGAAAAACGCCGCCCGCCGCCACGCCCGCAAACCCGCCGCCCGATCCCGCATCTCCTGACCCCTAAGCCAAACCACGCAACGATCGCGCCCGACACGGACATCCCGCAACACCTGAAGCCGCAGAATGAACCACGCCGCCCGATCCCAAGCCCGCCGTCGAGCCATATGCGCCGCGCGGCACGTAGCCACTTGAGCCAGGTGCTCACCACCGCCGTGCGCCATAGCCGACTTTAACTCCTAACGCCCCGGCCAAGATCTCGCGCCATCCTAACGCCCCGGCCAAGATCTCGCGCCATCCCAAATCAATCAGTGCTAGGGGAGTGTGCGGTTCGACCGCAAACTCCCGCCGTACACGAGGAGGTTGTTAATCCCTCGAGCACATGCCGAAGCTACACTAATCGTGTGTGGAGGCACTAATATATGTGGCTACTACCCGAAGGTCCGGTCCTCCCACAAGGACCGAAGTGAATTTGGGATATATGCCGCGTTTTTTCGATATAGTTGGTATATGAGTGCTTTGGGGTCATATTTAGGTGTCCAATAATTATCTAAAAACTTGTGTTGGGTGTAATACTCGGTGTAGCGATGTGGTTTACGTTATTGAAAAGTGGGGGTGAACCCGCTCGAAATTAAATAAAAATGCCGGTCCTCCCACAAGGACCGGAAGTTCCCAACCCACCTACACTCACTAAGTGGCCTTCCTAGTGCCCACTGCACTTAAAAAATACTTCAACATGACCTATTCGTGCCCTCTACAATGTACAACATCTTCGGAATCCACAATACTGCGGTATATATCCCTCACAATGTCATGCACCCACGAAAAAAGTAGATTTCATCAAAATCGGCCATCCAAAAATCTGCTCTCGCCGAATTCCAAAGCAATGTTCCGAGTAGACTACTGCACATATTGACATGCTTAAGCATTCTAAAAATCGATAAACATGTTTACATGAAGTATGCGACGTGGCACATTATACATCTATCATATCCGAACACTATTTGGCATTCATAGTATCCGTAGTAACGAAAAAAAACATTTGAAAACCTTGGATCAAAAATGTTTTTCACAGGTGTAAGGTCGATTTGAGTGCGTATATACACCAAGGCCCGGTATCGCGATTTTTTGAACTAATCGAATAACAATGAATAAGTCATTCGAACTAATCGATTGATATTGATAAGTCATTCCAACTTATCGATTGATATTGATAAGTCATTCCAACTTATCGATTGATATGAATAACAAAAGCCAGGCCGATTAATCACGATAACTATCGATAGTGCACCTGATACCTATCGATAACACATCCGAGAACAAATTAGTTTACAAGGTATTAATACTTTAATAGAGGCCATTAAACTATGTTCTAGGGTCCCTTCACTCACACTCTTGCGTAAATCTGAATGCATCTGCCCACATGCCCTAAATGTGCGTTCTACCCCAGCTGGACTAGTAGGGGGAGCTAAATTTTGGCGTGCAATCCTAAACATGTTTGGCAACTTCTCCTTGTTGTGCTCCAACAACCATTTCATGATATCAGTATCAACGTCGTCGCTACCGTGGCAGTCGAAAGTGTTCTTCTGCGTCCTCTTCACGGGCCCCTTTCCTTGTGTGAGCAACACGACCTCGTCGGTTTTCTGGCGCTTAGGCCCTTTTCCACGACCACGACCCATCGATTTAAGAAATGCGGCTGCGGAACTAGTGGTCCCTCTAATTTCACCCCCTATATGATTGTATCGTCTATACGAAGGCCAAGTGTAGGTTGCGCTCCCATCTTTGATCTTAGGATTGACGATATCCAAGAGTTCATTGGTTGGATCGATATATCATGAAATATCATGATATATCAGGATTTCAAACAAAGATGCGCGCCCTGTACAGTGGTGCACAATTATCGATATGTACCACGCACGCGACATATCGATTAATCGATTGCAAAAACGTGTTTGAACTAATCGATTGATATTGACAAGTCATTCGAACTTATCGATTCATAATGATATTTTTGATAAGTCGTTTGAACTTATCGATCGATAACGATAAGTCTGATTAATCGATTAATCGGACTTATCGTGTTATCGATACCCGGCCTTGATATACACCCAATACGAGGTAGCCAACATGTATAATCTTGCAAGTACGATTGGGTATGATGTTAGGATGAAATTTTGTACTTGGGCGGCTTGTTTGACCAGGAATTCTATTGGATAAAAATATTTGAATGGCATGGCATGTTTTTCAACGTCCTCCAAAAGTTGCAACTCAAAAATGATAGGGTACATGCTACAAATCCATTGAATATAGTCATTTTATGACGATATACGGTTGATGGCGCATATGGACACTCAGTTTAGGTCCTAAGTATACTAAAAACCGAAGGGTAGGCACTAAGACCGTCAAGAGGACGGCTAAAAAAATGCCCGCAACACCGGTCCTTGTGAGAGGACCCAACGCCGTTTCGGTCCTCCCACAAGGACTGTCGGGCAGTAGCCATATGCAATTGCAAAGTAGTAGCACCCGCCGCACCCAGGAATTCACCACTCGTGCACGAGCACGAGTGGCCAAACCGGCCGAAGCGCGGCAATTCCCGAGCCTAGAGGGTACAACACCTAGGACACTCGCGATCTAGAAACACGAGGACATTTTAGCAAAGGCCGCACAATTCGTAAAAAAATGCGCAGCGCTCCCGCCGCGAAGGGTCGGTTTTGCCAAAAAATCCACGCGATTCCTAAATCTCCGAAGCCTGAGGCCTAAATCCTAGAACCAAACCGCTCGTGCCACATATGCGTTATGCATGCGCAAACAAGGGTCGCCACGTGAGTTACCTCACGCAATTTACCGTGCGAAAAGAAATTCACGACGGTCTTGGCTTCAGGGGCACCTGAAACCACCAAACACACACCCACCGACGCGAACACCGCCCCAAGCGACAAGATCTAGATTTCAAGAAACCATCAAGGGGGCAAGGCAATTCGCGAAGGCAAGCGCGCACCTCAAAAGATTGTCGTCGGGCTAGATTCCTCCACGCCAACGCGGTTCCAAGGGTACCTGGAACCCTCAAACCCACACACCGCCGCGCAACAAGAACGAAAGCACAAACATTCTCGATTTCGTAGTGTCGCACTACGCTAGCTAGTCGCGCAAGGCAAGGCGAATCTGATCAGAATTAGCGCAAGAAAAACAGGGAAGCAACGTGAAAACACGAACTAATTACCATTTTGTAGGAGTCTCCACTCTTGCTTGTTTCTTCCTTACGGTTTCGGACTTATTATATACTGGAATATCCCGGTTCAAGATATCAGACAGTCAGTGAACCAATATAGATAAACTCTCATAAGAAATAAAACCCTAAGCTAGATATACCCGGAACGGTCACGGAGTCGGAACGGTCTCGAGTCTAGCTACCTGTGACACTCGGTGTGTCACAGCACAGGCTTACGGATCAGTCACGGTCCAGTGTTGGCTACCTAGGAATCTGTCATAGGGGCCTGCACCGGGACTCCCGGTCAGGGCTGCCTATACAGATTTCAGCACACCACCCCAGCACTGTGGGTGGTGACTGACAGGTAAGTCAGAGAAGTCAAGATAAGTTAGGGTAGGAGCTAGGGTGACAAACCTAACTGCTAATTCAACTGTGCCATTCTGATACACAAATTGAAACCCTCTAGCCGGCACAAGAGCAGAAACATACAGGCACTCAGGTCCTGCTAAACTACTGAAAAGCACTGTGGCAGCAAACCAGATTGAAGATTGTAGATGTCAAAGTAAAGCATAAACCAAATTGAAGACCATGTTGAGGTCAAAGCACATCTCAGTACACCACCAGAAAGTGGTGCACTGCCAGAGCCAGAAGTAAAGCTACTCGGGGTCAAAGTCCAGAGGAGCACCGTCACCACAATGTCCACGGTAGTAGCTTGCAGCACTGCTCTCCAGTGGGTCAGGCGGCCGGTGAACCACCGTCGCAGCACCCAGGGAGTGCAGTACTGCATCCAGAGTGACGGGGTCCAGCTCGGATATACCGGGGTAGATGCATAAGTCTCCCCTGCACAGCACAGGCTGCGGTGCAGCCCGACCCGATACCTGTACAGAGTCGATGTCATTGGCCGCCGTGTAGGCGGCAGCTCCCACTCCCATGATCGAGATCAAAAGAAAGAGAGAGACAAAGTAAGGAAACCCCCACGGGCCCGCGTGTGCGGGGAAGCCCCATGGCGGCTTGCCACATCCGTAGGTGCGGGAAGCACCACCAGACTCAGGCACGTGGGCTGCGGGCTCTGACGCATGATTGGCCGAGATGGCCGGAGCCCGCGGCTTGACGGCGAAGCTGCCGTCTGCAAAATCCTCGTAGTCGTCGGTGTCGTAGCCGGTCAAGTCAACCGGCGCAACCGCGGAGTGGTTGGCAGTGTCCACAACCCCCGCGAATTCACCGCCGGACTTCTCCGTGGTGGTCACCCGCGTCGATTGAAGGGACACGGGCGGGCCGTAGCCGTAGAGCTCCAGGAGCTCTTGCTCATTCTCCAAGACAGGCATAGCAGGGGCCGGCACGGCGGATGCCGATGCCGCCGCACCACCTGCCGGAACCTGCTCCTCTGGTGTGATACCTGCGCTTGCAGTGTCACACACCAGAGCCGAAGCCTGCGTCGCAATGCCCCCAGGCGGCGGGAAAGAGGCGTGAGTGTAATGTACCTTAGGCTCTACCGCCGCGTTGACCTCCGCCGCGAGGTCGTCCAGCCGCTGCAGGATGTCGTCACCGGACGTCTCCGCCACCGGTGTCACCGCGTCAACGGAGAAGCCGTAGGCCGACACGTCGATGCCTCCCACAACGCCCCCGCACAGCACCGCTGGCGGACCGTACACCGTCGCCGCGCGGGCAAAGGCCTCAGCTCCATCATCCGCCGCCTCCTGAAAGACAGCACACATGGCGAGGGCATGCACGCCCTCCGCATCCTCGTCGTCGATGGGGATACAGAAAGCCGCGGCCGAGGTGGGGGAATGTTGGCGACCGCCAAGAGGGCAGTCGCGGTAGAAATGATAAAGGTCCTTACCGGTCTTCTTGCAGCGGGTACACAGCGGCTTAGCCCGCTGCTCGTCACGATCGTAGCCCACCGCCGGTGGGGATTGGACCCCCATGCGGAAGCCCCGCGGTGACTGCCCGCGCTGCTGCTGCCGGCGCTGCCCGTGCTGCCGCTGCGGCGGATCCCGCTGTTGCTGCACCACCGGCGGAGCCGCCCCGCACTGCCGCTGCACCAGCTCGGTCAACTCCTTGATCTTGTCCAGTAGTACCTGGTGCTCGCTGCTGGTAAGCAGAGCCGACGCGCCACCACCTGCGGGCTTGGCCACGACGGCCTTCCCAACGTCCGTCTGCGCCCACGCCTGATAAATCTCCACAACCAGAGAGCGCAGAGCACCGAGGGAAACCGCCGCGAGATCGGCCACCATGGGGTAACGCACCTTGACCGCGGCGTAGAACACCGGGTCAAGCCGGCTGTAGAGGCTGAGCTTTCTGGTGGCCTCGGTGGGGGTCCAGTCGGCGGCCTTGTTATCCCGCACCAAACGTTGTTCCCGAGCCAAAATCGGCTGCGGGTCAACGTTTGCGGGATAAGTAAGCGCGGCATGCTCCTGCTGGAAGGACTCCCGCAACGCCACTGGTACGCTGCGCTTCACGATGTCCACCAGCGCACGCCGTCCATCTCGGTCGGCAGACGCGTCCGTACCCGTAAGCCAGACGTGGGCGTTGCTGTGCTTCTCGATGATAAGCCCAAGCACGTCGTACAGCAAGGCGTTCACCTTTCCCACCACCAGAGCCTGGGGGTCGTCAAGGTCGAACGAGACGAGGTCCAGCCCAGCGGACTCAAACTCCGTACGTAGCTGAACCACCACATCGGAGAGGAGACCCGCGTCAGAAGTGCCGCTGAAATAATGCTTCTTGTCGCCAAGGATATCCTCGCGGATACCCTTGGCCCATGTCCGATGGAGCCGCCCCTTGTAGACCTCGTCCACAAGCTTGGACTGCTCCTGTAGATACTTCCTCGTCGCAACGTCGGCGTCGGTGTTGGAAGTAGGGTCGGGGTTCGTAATAGCCGGTGATTTGGCCGTCGGTGTGTTGCGAACCGCGTCAGTGAGCCTCAGCGAGGCGTCGATGTCGGAGTCCCTCGTGAGGGACCGTTTTGCTCTAGTGGATACACCCATAATTCTGAAAGCCTGATGGGAGGTGGCACGCCGGGGCGCGTTCGGGTAATGTTGGGAAGATGCGACGTCACAGTCACGGAAGGAGCGGTAGAGCCATGCGAGCGAGAGGCACTGGAAGACGTCGTCGAGGTCGAAGGTGCTCGAGCCACCAGCCCAAAAATCGGAAGCAAGCGGGATCAGGGCAAGCGTAATACCGTAAATGAACATTGCGTCGACTAGGTCCGGTCCAGGTCGAATCCCCATAGCTGCGGCTCAAAGACGCTCACCGCAAACAGCTCATCTCAAAATTCCCGTGAGTCCCCAAACGCGCCGTCGCGCACCACCTCTCCAAGCGGCTGCTTTAGCCAATCATGGCCAAACTAGCTGTGGAATATAGCGTGGAATGGGTCCACGACCTACTGGAATATCCCGGTTCAAGATATCAGACAGTCAGTGAACCAATATAGATAAACTCTCATAAGAAATAAACCCTAAGCTAGATATACCCGGAACGGTCACGGAGTCGGAACGGTCTCGAGTCTAGCTACCTGTGACACTCGGTGTGTCACAGCACGGGCTTACGGATCAGTCACAGGTCCAGTGTTGGCTACCTAGGAATCTGTCATAGGGGCCTGCACCGGGACTCCCGGTCAGGGCTGCCTATACAGATTTCAGCATTATATTTATACTTATTAAACGACCGCACGAGGTATGATTACGTTTGGCCAACTCTAAGACTTCGGTTTCGTAAATCTTACAAGTTATGCTTTTGCTTTCAAGTGTATGCTTTCTATACACAATATACAGCAGTTACGGCTCTTATTTTTTATGTTACAATTCGCAGTTCAGTTCTCATCCCCGAAACTGGTTACACTTAGAGTTCTTATACATTCAGGAACTCTTTCCATAACTCAACTGTACTGAGTACTCCGTACAACAGGCTAGGAACCTCACATCAACATCATTCTGATCGGTCCTACTGTACTCCGTACTGAGTACTCTTGCGTTTTGTACTTAGCCGTTTTTCTTGCTCTTGTGCTTGCCTCCTAGCACAATTCGAGGCGATCAAATTTTGGTTGAATTTTAGGAATATTTATGCCGATTCCCGTGTTTAAGAATATGTGGGCCAAATCTACCCAATGTGGATTAAGCATATGATCCACGTGTTAAGAATATATTGTCCGAAATTCCCCAAATCCTTAGAATACGCGCCCCACCCCCAAATTTCCCAAATTCTTAAATACGAGTGAGTCTACTATAGGCCGAATCACTTCGATTCAAGCGGCGTGTAAAGCATAGTAGGCCGAATCACTTCGATTCAAGCGGCGTGTAAAGCATCCCAAGATGCTAGAGGGTTGTAACAGAGACGGTGAAATAACGGTGGGTGTATTCGACTACGGTGGAATATACGCGTGTTATCAGTCTCCACAAACTCTGTGAAGCTTGGACGAGATGCTCGGGTCGTGGTCTCACAGTCTAAGATGCATGAAAATAAAATACAGGGGTTTTATTTTCCCCACCACTGATGACGGAGATGACCTGGCACCTTGGGTCGAGGGGTGACAGAAAGACCAGGGCTCCCTCCCCCAAGGGGGGGAGTCTATGTCTCCGTGAGGTTGCCGAAATAAAGTATTTGGGGTGGTTGTTGGGGGGGGCAAGGTGAGAGCTTAAATTCGAGGGCACATCTGAGGGCCTCGGTGTCACGCGTGAATGGTACCAAGGCTGCCAAAAACCTACTCTTGTCCCCAGAGCTTATGGACGAAAATAGACATTTAGGGTTTGTAACTCTGTGGGGTCCATAAGGTTCTCCGAGCCTCTTCCATCAACTGTAACGTCGACCCTCGCGTGTCGCAGGCCGCGCAGCGGCCGCGCTCGGAGAAACTCTGGGAACAAGAGTATAGCCAAAAACTATAGCCAAAAACCCGAACGTCATAGAGATAATTTATGAGCAGGACTATAATAGAGACCATTCTGCTTCTCGGTCTGCCGTTGGAACGGCTTGTCGTTCTTTTCGACCTCAAATTCTCTCCGGAAAATTTCCAACCTGGCACGAGGTTGGAGAGGCGTCACCCGCGAATCACGTTGCCACATTCCCGTGCGGCTCTTCTCACGTTATTGGACCATGCGTGCATATTGTTATAGCGCTGCTTCTCCGTTCAAGACTCTCACTCCAAACTTAGTGAACCGTTTTTCAAAAAGTTACTTGAAGGCGTACCGTCCACGAAATGTGTGTTTTCACGCATTTAAGTTTAAACTCTTTGTTAAAGCCTCTTTACCCTCACGCGCTTGGGGAAAACTGAAGTTTCAACCTGCGCCGGATACAGGTAGAGGGCTCTTATGCAAACGCCATACATGCGGAGGCTATAAGTTGCTTGAAACGGGATATTCAGTCCGGTGCCATCACGGGGAGCTCTGCGTCCGTCTCCAAACGCGAAACCCTGAAGGCCTTTGCCGCGTTGTTCTTCTCGAATTATTGGAGCGAGCAGTCCCGAAACGTTGCACTCGCTGAGGGGCAGCCTGTTGGTACTATTAAGGTTGAAATTATCTTTTAGTCTACAGAGCTGCTCTTTAGGTCGTTACACTTGTTCAATTTTTGTATAATCTCGTCTTCCTACAGACGGTGCAAATACGAGCGCCTTTCCTTGCCACTTCTGTGCGGACAGTAAACTACAGTTCGCTGCTTCAAAGACAACACGGCCCACTATCATGTAATGGATCCCTTGCTGTAGGTCGAGATTCCGCGATGTCCCTATGCTGGAAATGGCTTCGTTGTTGCTGTCGACGACGTTAAGAAGGAGCGTTTTCAACGTTAGCAACCTCAGAACCATCAATATGTTATGAGTTGCGTATACTTCAAAACTCAGTGAGTATCATGTGCTATGCAGGAAGCGGAGCCCGTCGTAAAGGTGGAAACTCTGCCTTCAGGAGTCAGGTGAGACGTTTTCATTTTCACGATCACTGTCGATCGCCCTTGCTTTTAGGACGTGTTCGCTCCTTTTGGAGCCTCTTGACGCGCAACCGTCCATTATAGCTGTTATATAGTCTATTTCTATCCCACTGTCTTGTCAACGCACATAGTGTATGGCTTGTTGAAGTTTCCTTCAGGTATGTGGACGTCATCATAGGAACGGGCCCAACAGTTCGAACGGGTGATACCCTCGTATTGCAGGTGAGATTCTGCATTGCGATTTCAAATTTCTTCCTCATGGCCAATTCTTCGCTATGGCTTCCTGTGAAGCGGAAAGAATCGTTCAGCGTTCCTTGTCCTAGTAGCGACGGGGTATTCGAGGCAAAATCCCCGAACACAGCATGTCGGCCAACAGTGAAAATTGTGGGGAAAGATAATCTTTGCTCTTAAGTTCCAGGTGTACTGGGGGGCTAAGCAATGTACACGCAGAGCTATCCCTAAAGTAGTGCTTGGTATTTGGCAGATACGTGGGAGGGTCTTAAAAGACGGCAAGGCTTTCATGGATACCGCCTCGGCATCCGGACCAGTAATCTTTACAGTTGGCATCCGACCTCCCGTGGTATGCCTCTCTTTTTTTTGCCAAGGTAGAAGAAATACGAAATATGAAATACATAGTCGCGCCCGAAGAAAGTTATTAGTCTGGTAAGTCAAGAGCTTGGGGAGGCAAGCAAATAGCCCCTCGAACAACTCTGACCTTGTCCGCCCTATTTTGCTTCCCTAAGCAGCCTCGTGTATCTCGCACGACGCTTTGTTATGGTTGGTTGCGGATCGTCGCTGGATGACATACACGTGACTCTGAAGTGCAACAGCAATTTTCGCAGAGACAGATAAATCTGAGCACGTTTGGAGTGGAGGGGAAAACGGACTTTGAGAGATATGTTGATGACAGATCACTGAAGGACTTGAAGAAGCTCTTTCAAGCATGCGGCAGGGTGGCCGCCGCTACGTGACAGTCCCAGCAAGTCGGGTAAGCCTTACCATATGAGCTGCACTTGCCACAAACGAGACAAAATACACCCGCTGAAAGATTAGTATGCGTCCTAGCAAAGTGTAAAACTCCTGAGACAGCCCTCACTTGGTGGTGTACCCTCAATCTGCAGCATACCTACGCTTATGGAAATTCGAGCTGCTGCTTGGATTGGAGATGTTTTCGTCATGGCTATATAATAACAAGGGAGTATGTGCCATGCAAAAGGGGTACGGGAGGTCTGGTATCGAGGCGCCTCTCCGAATAATTCCAAGGAACGCCACTTTGGTCTATGACGTAGAGATATTGCGTTGCAGTAAGCGCCCTCCTATTCTGAATTATGTGAAGTGAGAGCTGAAAGTGAGCACATTGCTGAAACTGAGCTGCACTAATTGCGAAGCAGCTGCCTTGTTACATCACAGTACCCAGTAACCTCTCCTGCATGCTTTATTGAAGCAACGTTTATGTACAGCTTCGGTTGAAATCACATGTGCAGGTGCCAAAGAAGCCGGCTTGGCCTGCTGTTCTGATGCAGAGCTCGAGAAATGTGACAGAGCCCAAGCACCTAATGTCCTGTTTGACGATAAGCTTGGTCTGAATCCAGGACTCATTTGGATTTGATGCTCAATGCACAACACTGTTGAGGGCAAGAGGAAACTAACATGCTAACTACTGCCTCGATGTTACGATGAGCAGTATTTCTGTTTTGCTGCCGATTCACTTTTGTTGCGACCTATGAATACCTACTTTACAGCAGCTCGTTGCTGGTTATAGATAATCTCGCATATGTGTACGTAACTTGGAGCTTCTGCATTGTGTGTGTGCACAACCCACCACCACAGCTGCTTTCTGTGGCACAGCCAAAGCCATCTTCCATCACCCGTGGAATGGAAATCAAGATGTAGTGAGTGAGAAGCGAGCAGCGTATGGCTAAACTTTAAGGTTGGTAGAAAAATGAAAAATAACCGTACCTTTACTGAGGGTTGTAAGAGGATGTCAGGACCGTTGCCTTTCCGTCCGATGCCACAAGCCATTATCTGCAGATTAGTGCATGAAAAGTACCAGTCCAGTTTATCTAAAGATCTCCACTAAACCAACGTGAAGTGCAAGGTATGCGGGGGAAACGAAGCGTCGATATGTTATTCTTTTACGATAGACATAATCCAGGCTAGTGACCCGTTGCCGGTTCGTCTACGATGAGACTCAATAATAGTCAATCCTGAATTTTGGGCAATGGCATCGTGCCATCACACAACACTACCACGGAATATACTATTGGTGGCTTGCTTTTGAGTAAGTTAGTAATTTGCCCAGGTTCGTCCTTATAGAGAGCGAGGGTTTACATCGGAAATGGGGCCGTATCTTGTCGTGGCGCTCATCCATAAGAAATTTCGCCCATAGAAAGATGGATGCGCAAATCGAGAAGATATATCGCGACAGAAACTTGCTCCTGACAGGGAACCGACTTTTGGAGCGAGGAGCGGAGGGAAGGAAATTTCTCCCCTGAAAAATACTCCCCTCGGCACCATGCGATGTAATGAGCAGCCCCCCAGCAACCTGATTTTTATCTGATTGTTGGTGCCCAAATTGGATGCCTCAAGTCGCCAGTGAAACACGTTGTCACTCGAATTCGAATTATTTGATGTTCTCCAAAATGTTCAAGAAAGTATGCAGTGTTGCGTTACGCGTGTTCGCACACACGAATTGAGAATAAACTACACGGGTTTTCAAAATTACCAGAAAATGTATGTCGGCACCTTTACCTTTTTGGGCCCAATCCTCGACAACCAAGACTTACCGACTGCGAAATAGTGCGATCAAAGTACACATGCACCATATTTAGGATATTAGCGAAAGTCGCGATTCGAGCAACTTTCGCGCGCTTTTACTTTTTTGTGCCCAATCCTGAGCACACCATCAATGCACATTGGTTTGGTAAGCGTGTGCAATCGAAAGTGTACAAGGACCCCATACCCAACCGCGCCACACACGCGCATGTTGCAAACACATAGTTTCAAATGTCTGGACCCGAAATTTGACCCTAACGAATTAGGGCTGCACTTCCCCCACACGATGTTTGCGTGTACTTACACGTTTGAAAGAAGTACTTTGGTATTGGGCATGGGTACTATGCATTCTGGGTGGACTCCGCGCGTTACTGCTTGCTTGGTTTCATGCGCGATCAGGACTTGTGTATGCAATTTTCCCAGATTGTGGGCATAGCAGCCACGTGTCATGGTGGGGGAGGCAAACTTAAATCGTAGGGTGATGAATCTCAAGGCCATCAATATCGGTACACATATTGGTCTGAGTGCAAGCCCACGCAAGTCACCGTCCACCATCCATCAAAAGAGGTTGCTACGGTGGATACCTGTCAAGGGCAGGGGGTATCAAATTCAATACGCAGACGATTCAATATCGTCCCAGTATGTAAAGGGGTGTCTTTTCCCCTATCGCCCACAAAGCCCCAAAGCCCCCAAGAAGCTCCAAAGCTGAACCCTTGCCGGTCCCGTACCGGGGAGTCTTCGGTCGCATATATGATGCAAGGATTTCGACCGTGCCCTCCAGCTTATGGGAGCTGATATATTTGTATCAATAATATGAATGATTATTTCATCGCCATGGTGGATTAGCCGAGTGGATAGCTAGCCGGAATAAGTTGAAATATTACTTCGACCGTGCTAGATCGATCCTCGGTGGAATGTCCGTATACCATTTCCCGTCGTCTTAGCCGAGTGGGTTAATCGCTGTATTGAGTTTCGATAAAGCGTTGCACTCCGAGCACGTGGTTACGATACCGGCGCAATGACCTTGAGTACGGGAAAATAAACGCTTGTTGACCAGTCTGCGTATTCGGAATAATTTATTCCGGATGACGTATCGAATAAAGGAATACCAGAGTACGATTGTCGTACGTAGATGGGTCCGTCGAATTTATAAATTCGACGGAGTGGTCCTTGTAGGTACGGTCCCAAGTGACGGTTGGCGATCGTGGTTGCGCGAGCAAGTTCCATAATATTATGGAATTAAAAATGATATGCCCGTTCGCTTCATAACAAAGCCTACTCAACACTCGATTTTAAATCGCCATGGTGGATTAGCCGAGTGGATAGCTAGCCGGAATAAGTTGAAATATTACTTCGACCGTGCTAGATCGATCCTCGGTGGAATGTCCGTATACCATTTCCCGTCGTCTTAGCCGAGTGGGTTAATCGCTGTATTGAGTTTCGATAAAGCGTTGCACTCCGAGCACGTGGTTACGATACCGGCGCAATGACCTTGAGTACGGGAAAATAAACGCTTGTTGACCAGTCTGCGTATTCGGAATAATTTATTCCGGATGACGTATCGAATAAAGGAATACCAGAGTACGATTGTCGTACGTAGATGGGTCCGTCGAATTTATAAATTCGACGGAGTGGTCCTTGTAGGTACGGTCTCAAGTGACGGTTGGCGATCGTGGCTGCGCGAGCAAGTTCCATAATATTATGGAATTAAAAATGATATGCCCGTTCGCTTCATAAACAAAGCCTACTAAACACTCGATTTTATCGCCATGGTGGATTAGCCGAGTGGATAGCTAGCCGGAATAAGTTGAAATATTACTTCGACCGTGCTGATCGATCCCCGGTGGAATGTCCGTATACCATTTCCCGTCGTCTTAGCCGAGTGGGTTAATCGCTGTATTGAGTTTCGATAAAGCGTTGCACTCCGAGCACGTGGTTACGATACCGGCGCAATGACCTTGAGTACGGGAAAATAAACGCTTGTTGACCCGTCTGCGTATTCGGAATATAATTCCGGATGTCGTATCGAATAAAGGAATACCAGAGTACGATTGTCGTACGTAAATGGGTCCGTCGAATTTATAAATTCGACGGAGTGGTCCTTGTAGGTACGGTCTCAAGTGACGGTTGGCGATCGTGGCTGCGCGAGCAAGTTCCGTAATATTATGGAATTAAAAATGATATGCCCGTTCGCTTCATAAACAAAGCCTACTAAACACTCGATTTTTCATCGCCATGGTGGATTAGCCGAGTGGATAGCTAGCCGGAATAAGTTGAAATATTACTTCGACCGTGCTGGATCGATCCCCGGTGGAATGTCCGTATACCATTTCCCGTTGTCTTAGCCGAGTGGGTTAATCGCTGCATTGAGTTTCGATAAAGCGTTGCACTCCGAGCACGTGGTTACGATACCGGCGCAATGACCTTGAGTACGGGAAAATAAACGCTTGTTGACCAGTCTGCGTATTCGGAATAATTTATTCCGGATGTCGCAAACGCGTGCACATGATGGGACGAATACTGTCGGACCCGAGCAATCTTAACACTCGCGGATAAACATAAACTCGTCTTTAACATTCACTTGTGTCGGTAATTATCCAGGCAATCTCAACACAGCACAAGATCATAGAGCTACAATTTTTTTGAAATTCTGATATTCCGAGATCGAACGCTAAGCTCTTATATGCAAGCCCAGATTTTCAACATGTAAAAGAATAAAAACAACTGTAAAATATATTCATCAAAAGATCGGTATAATAACCAAAAGTACGAATTATTGTACAAAGTTGTGAGCAGAACTGTTTTAGCACTCTAGCACTGGCACGCGAACAACCACCTAGCACTTGCGAAGGCAAAACAATAATGAGTCCACTAGTCCTGACCTACGGTCAGAGCTTACTTATATCTCAATTCCCTGTCACATCTCCAAAAACTGTAACGGGCTTTAGCCCTGAAATCTTCATCTAGCCAATGGAAAGTCATTATTCCAAGCCAGCTTTAACAATGTTACCGTTTACCACATTCTGACTGACACGTCAGTGGCAGAACAGTAACTGTCATATCCTCTTATCACTTCATGGTCACCAGATAATGACCATATCTCCTCCAGCAGGTCTACACCTCTCGAGCAGTCATCTTACGCGAGGCCTATCATACTTGTCATATCTGTCATGTGTGTCACCAGCTGGACAAACCCGGCGTGGTACCATGAGAAGCCGGCGTTTGTTACAGCTGTCGCAAACGCGTGCACATGATGGGACGAATACTGTCGGACCCGAGCAATCTTAACACTACACTAACGCTCGCGGATAAACATAAAATCGTCTTTAACATTCACTTGTGTCGGTAATTATCCAGGCAATCTCAACACAGCACAAGATCATAGAGCTACAATTTTTTTTTTGAAATTCTGATATTCCGAGATCGAACGCTAAGCTCTTATATGCAAGCCCAGATTTCCAACATCCCCCATCTGTAGCTGCTGCCTGCAGTAGCACAGACTCACATATGGGCTTGTTCAGCATACTGGGTCGTATCACCATCTGCCATGAACTTGCCCAAACTGAAAGTGAACATACCAATGCCTTCACCTTCTCCACCCTGTAACATCCTGGCTCTGACCAGCGGGTTCTTGAACACCAAGACCCACATACACCTGCGGCCAATAGGCCCATGTTCCAGGTGTCCAATCACATGCAAGCGCCCAGACTGACTCAATCGTCTGAAGTACGCGGCTCTGCTCTCAGTCATGTCTGTCAAATAGTAAGAGGGAACATGCACGCATGCCACCACACGACTGGCCATAACTGCCAACGGAAACGCGATATCCAGCGCTGCAAACCAGGGCGAAGTCACCACGGCATCACAGACGCCATACTTCTCCTTCCATATGCGATAGTTACCTGGCTGAAGTGCATCATGTGCCTCAGACCAACCCAGCTGAGAGTTCCAGTCATTATTCATAAATCTCAACTGCGGCCATTGCTCCACCATCACCTCACTGATGACCCCAGTACCTGCCCATGGGTCCCACACGCCATCGATGGACTTCCAGTCCACCTCTGTCGCCAAGCGCCTCACCTCGGAGGGCACCGTGATAACCAGCTCGAGCCCCCACTGCAGTGCGCTAGCTTCGCGCACCTGAGCCCTGGTCATATGTCTCAATTCTCCTCGTTTCTCAACTTCTTCTTCAGCCAAAGCAGGCACACGAGGTGCATCCCTCAGTTGCCTCGCCATTGCTTTCTGTTCCCGGTACTTCTTGCTCAGCACGGTGCGATGTCCCTCATTCCAGTGTCCTGGCATGAAGATCTGCACAGCCTCTGAGAGCTTGTCCTGCCTGCCCCAATCAATCTGATCTGGCATGTAGAGGAACATGTCCTTCTCTTCCAGCAGCATCTCCCTTGACGAGATAGCATGCCATGGTTGTGACTTATCTCCCTTCACAACACGACGGGGACCCACGTCTGCTGGCAGCAGGCGCATGTCCGAGGACAGCTTCTCATTCAATTGCTGCTCCTTCATTCCCAATCTGTCCTCCAGGACCCAAGAGCTCTTGATTTCTTGGGCTTGCACCTCAGCGTTAGCAGCTTGCATCCTCGTGCCTGAGCACCTAGGACATAGCCACTCGCCTTCTGGTACTTCATTCAATGCTGGGGTAAGACACCACAAATGGTACCCCTTGTTGCACGCGTCGCACAACAACATCTCTGCTTCTCCATCAGTCTTCCTGCACACTTCACATGCAAGATGTCTGCTGGGCACGGCTGCACTACAGTCATACTGGTCCTTCACCTGCAGGTGACATGGCGCGATGCTCTGAACAGTGCTCTTCTCCCTTAACTTGGTGGCGTCCTCAAGCACCACAACACCATCTCGCTGTATCTTGACCAGCTTCAGGATGGCGGACTTGGTCGCGACTTCCATGCCGCTGCGAGGCTTCTGTCTGATGTAGACGAAGTCCCCCACTTTAAACTGGTGTGGCTTAGGCTCATAGCCCCCACCCCTTCTCCCTTCATAATGCAAAGTATCACGATGCTGCGCAACCTCCAGGCTGCAGCCAGCATGCACCATCAATCGCCTCACCACCTGTGCTCTCAGGAGGAGGTCTTTAACTCGGGCGTCCTTGTCATCTTTGACCTCTGGACTGAAATCCATGCTGGGCGCCTGCTTCAAATCCGGCGGCATCACTGCCTCTTGGGCAAACAGCAAGGTAAGCGGCGCCACTCCTGTGGACTCTTGGCGTGCTGCATTGTAGCTCAGCACGAGTGGCCAGAGTTGTTCATCCCACTCATAATCGAGGCCCTTCTCCAAGGCGATCTTCTTAAAGCAAAACTTCATTGTACGCACCACTCGTTCGGTAAGACCGTCGCCTTCTGGCGAGTCTGGCGAGGTAACCCTCCTGTCTATCAGACAGTCTCTGCATAGCTGCTCGAACTCACCCTCGAACTCTTTGCCTCCATCCACCAAGCACTCTGCTGGCGCACCGAACACGGCTAGCACGTGGCTGCGAAATGCTGCTGCAATGGTGCTCGCCTCCTTGTTGGGGATAGGCACGCAGACTATGAATCTGGTGTAGTGCTCGGTCATGATGAGTACCCTGCTGTTACCAGCCTTGGTCACCCTCCTCGAAGGCCATGCCAAGTCTAGTGACCAACGATACATGAACGACACGATCTCAAGGGGGGACAAACACGCCTCCTCCCTCGCGTAGTGAGTCTTTACGCGCTGGCAACTCTCGCACTGAGTGACTACTGCCTCCACGTCCTTCTTCAGGTCGGCCCACCAATGACGCTGCCACAGAAGGTGCTGCGTGCGCCTTATTCCCCAATGGCCAGTTCTGGAGTGGTATTCCTTGACCAACGTAAGACGGCCAGCAGGCTTGGGTATCCTCACCTCCTTGCCCGACAGTGTAATCATGTAGATCTCGTCTGTAGCCTCATCCCACCGATGCCGTGCTGCACGCCTCTTCACTCGACGAACTTCATCCTCTGGCAATTTCACGCTGCCATTGGATTTCAGCCATCTGAGGCACCACGCATCGTCATGCACATCTCGATGCTTGTCGCGGTCAGCCTGCTGCTCAGCAACACTGGCCATCAAGTCCACGAATCTGGTGGTACATGCCAACCTGGGAAGTCTCATGTCCTCATCTTTACCAGGCGGACTCCAAGCAGGCACATTAGTGCGCGCTGCTGGAGTTGCGCCCTCCTTCACGAAGTGGCTCTTGTGCCTCTGGCGATACTGCTCAATGGCGTGGAGCTGCCACTCCTTCTTCTTCTTCTTCTTCTTGGTTCCAGCCTTCTGCCGCTGGGCCCCAATTCCCTCTGCACCCTTCTGCCCTTATGAGCACATTATCTGCAGCTTCTCTTCCCAGTCACGGTGGCGCATGGTCTTCGCCACCTGCTGAGTATATGCGTTCGAATTTCCAACCCATTCCGCCAGCAAAGCTTGTCTCTGCTGAAGGTCCGACCTCGCGTGGTCTGCCCAGATGTTGTCTACAGCGATAGGCTGTCCTGGGGAATTCTCCGCCACTGGGGACTCCTCGCTATGAGGAAGCCCCTTCCTGCTTGCTTCTGCGACTGACATCAGCAGTTCCATAGCCCTGCGATCCATGGCCAGGCCCAGAATGCTCGCCAATTCTACGTCGTTCAGGCCATCAGCCATGCGTAGCTCACTTGCGATGTAGCCCATGGCTCGCGCCTTCTCGTCGAGGTTCACTTCTCGGGATTCGTCCTCGGTGTCCTCATCGTAATGGTTACGCACCACGGTGCCCATTCTTGCTCTTCTGAATGCTCTCGACCCTTGCGTTGCCATGATGGTAGGAAGAGCCCTCAGCGGTTCTCCCACCACGTTCACCACATAGTGAGGCGCGCGGTATGTTCTCACCACTGGTCTGGGCTGCCAGCCCTTGCATAAGATTGACGATACAACTCGTCCTTCTGGTCTTGCCACCTTGCTCATCACAGAGCGAAACTGGTGGATCTGGAACAGGTTACTCCAGTACGCCCGCAATCGATGTGCGTAGGCGCCTGCTTGTGCTGCATCAAAGGACACTGGTCGGCCAATGACGCTGGCAATGTACGGGAACACCTCGTCCCTGATCTTGGTACCGGGTCTGTGCGACAACGGGGAAACGTTCTCCAGGATATAGCCTGGGGGCCTCTGCTGCTGTAGCTGCTGCAGCGTGGACAGAAGCCGAACTACTTCATAAAACAATTTGCTGTGCCTGCCATCCAGGCCTGTAAGCGTTCCAACAGGGGAGAGATCCTGGCATGGAAACCCGCACACCATGACCCACTGGCGTCCTTGAAGAGCTCCTGCTCGTATGAAATCGGCGCTCGTCGTGTCGTGCAGATCTTGGGGTAGGGCCCCAAATTCTATTGCCCTGGGCGAGATAAGGTCAGGATATCGTCTCAGTAACGCCGTGCACCTGGCTCTGGCCACTGTCTGACTGCTCGGTGATATGTCTTGATACAAGTACCGATCCACCTTCATCCCATTGCGGAGCAACATCTCTAGGCCAGCACAGAGGCCTCCACATGGCTCATAGCACACCACGCCTTCCTCTCGGGCTTGCGAGAAGAACTGCCTGCCCAGCACCCTGGTGTCCACCTTCTCAGGCTTCAAGATGCGTTCGCCTTCAAAGTACTCATTGCTGTATACCGCGGGACTTCCTTCGCCATGCGTGCCTCGTGTGGGTCTCACCAAGCTCAGCGCCTTCCAAGCCGCTCTCGCTAGCCTCCCAGAGTCGATCACCAGCTCGGGTAGGTCTGTGTCGAACATGTCCCCGTGATTGCACTCCAATTCCTCCTGATGGTGCAAATCGAATAAGCGATGCACTGGTCCCGTGCCCAGCTGCTCCACGGCGGCCATCTTGCAGTAGTTGGCAACCTGCACCTCTGGCGTCGCCTCTTCCCCTGGGGAAGTGTCTCCAGCCAGCATAAAGCACACGCTGTCACAGAAGTCCTTCGTGTGAACTTCCCCCACGCCTGCGTGAAGCGCAGTCACCTTTTCCCTCTCATGCCTTGCTCCAGTCTCGTCTGTCGTGGATGGTAGTGGGTAGCGAGATGGCACGTCGGCGTTGCTGTTCTTAGCTCCCGGGCGATATTGCACCGTGAAGTCGAACTCCTGCAGGCTGATAGCCCACCGTAGGTGCTGTCCCTGAAGGTCCGCTTTCTCCATCAAGGTGGTGAGTGGCGAGTGGTCCGTCACCAGCGTGAAGTGGACGCCATGCAAGTACTGCCTCAGCGTACGCACTGCCCACACCACTGCAAGCATCTCACCTTTGAAGCTAGCGTACTTGTCTTCAGGAGTCAGCCATGGTCTACGTTTCGGACCCAAAGCCTGGCGAGCCCTGCTTCTGGTCAACCACGGCCGACTGGGCTTTGAAGTTCTCTCTGGTGGTGAGAGTTCTTCTCCCTCGACAGGCTTGGGCTTGGCTACGCGAACGAACCGTCCAATGGACACACAC
>LGRX02012194.1:0-21295 GCA_001247695.2 Cymbomonas tetramitiformis
GGCCTAGTTGCAATTTATGCAAATGCCGGCGCGAGCCGGCATGGCATTTCCCTGAAAATCCCAAAATGCCCGCCGCAGGCGAAAATTTTGAAAATAGGGAATATTCCTTTTCGAATTTTTATAGATTCCTTAAAGAGAAATTAGGTCTTAATAGTCCACTCAGAATATTCCTTAATGCCATACACATGACTTTGTTTCAACTCACATTTCAAATATAGTTGACTTCCTACATACACAACGAAGCTTCATGAACTAGATATCAAGATATGAAGAAAAATGAATACTGCAGTCCACCAAAATAATGATATACCATGTTCCATATATGGGAGAAGCGAGAAAGCGATGTGTACTGAGAGTTAGGGATTGTCAGGTTGATTAGACTATCGTTCCTACTCCATAAAAGATAATTTGCTATTATCCTTCAACAGGCGGTCGATGACCCCAGAAACAGTATGCAACTTTGCTGCGAGATCCGCTTTGTGCTTCCGAGAAATATGATCCTTCATATTGTCCTTCCGAGAAAAAGACTGCGGGCAGAAGCGGCATTTAAAGAATTGAAGTGACATCCTTCGTTACGCAGTGACACTGAGACCGTGTCGCTTAGAATAAGAGTTTTCGGCTTATGCTTGGTGATACCCGTACCCGTGACACAGACGAGCAACCACTGACACACGACAGGAAACCGCACTACACGGCCACAAGACACGGCCACTCGACTGACACCGACGGCCACCGATCAACTGACACGGCCACTGAGCACTGACGCGCGAGTTCGATCAACTGACACGGCCACATGCAAAGGCATCAGTTTTTTTTACCTCGTTTCTTGCAGTAAAATCCATGATGAATGAGTGGCGCGTCGCCTTCGACCCTCGCCTGGCCTGCGGGCCAAATCCCTGAATTGCTTGGCCCTGCGGGCCAAAATCCCTGAAATTCTAATTTGGCCCTCCGGGCCAAAATCACCATAATATCAGGGATTCGGGCGAATCACGATTTTATCTCCACACAATCCACAGTTTTCCCGGCGCAGCCAAGCTCAGCGCCCTGCCCGGCAATTGCCGGCTAGGGAGGGGAGTGTATGTAGGTGGGCGGGGGGGATTAAAAGTTGGGTTATGGGGGTGGGGGAGAGAGGCAGGGGACGGCGAGAAAGGGGATCTGTATTTTATACGACGAATTTTATCCAAAGATCTGTGAAGGCGTCGCACCTGCCTACGTGGAGCGTACACATGCGTCGCATATCCAAGGAGCGTCCATTTATTTTATCTCCGATTTGATCTGACGAACAGTTTTCAAAATTTGCCTACGTGCAACCAAAAAACGCGACGCAAGAGCGTCGCGTCGCGTAGATGTTGGACAAAACATCTCTGCGTAGCGTGTTACGCAAAAGATGTTTGTCCAAACATCTCCGCGACGCGACGCTCTTGCGTAACCTGTGCGTAGCGTTTTACAGTTTTCCAACCAATCAAATCGTTGCGATCAGAAGTTACGCGACGCGACGAAATTTCATTTTACCCAAACCAGATTTAAGGACGGGACTCGGCCGGGAAAACAAGAAAAACGGAGCAAATATCCCACAGCCGCTGTATATTGCAAAATAAATAAACGATACATTAATAAAATGATGATGCCCAAATGGTCCTCGTTGATGGGCTATTTAGACGCCTCCAGAACTTCAGAATTTTACGATCCAATTTTGAGCATCATTCTTCCAAGAATGGTGCTCAACTCCATGCGCGGAAGGCTTCCACAAGTATATTTTTTCGTTTAGGAATAAATCAGGCATCCTGGAGGATCAACCGCTGACATGATGTATGCGAGAAGTGAAATAGTAATGTGAATAGTAAACATCGATGACGTGCGCAAACGACGTCAACGTAACGTAAAGATGAACATCGGTCCGGACATTTTAGCTCGCGATGGGCGCTACGAGAATGTTCGGACCGCGAAGCCTCCATTCGGGGAAAAGCGATTGAAAGTTCATTTTTTCTTGAACGTAGGTCCTTTGGAACTGCGCGAAAAAATGCAGCTCTTAAGGACCTATATACACGCACATTCTTGCGTTGAAACACGACAATCTAGTTTTTCAGAGCGGCACGAAGCAATTTTGTGTTGCGTCCCAATTTTAGGCGGTGAAAATGCTTGAAAATGAGGTCTGGGCGAAACAAGTGAGCTCACGCCTGGGTTGGGCGGATCACGGTGTTAAGAAATCCGGTTCCCCCCCCATGCTACGCTAGTACTATAGTTACTCCCCTTGGTCCGAGCGAAGATGATGCACGACCTGTGCACGACGAATGCCGCAGGAGCGCGAGCAAATCGCCTAGCGCCGTCCATTTTTCGATCCGGCGCACGCAGTGTGCTTTCGGAAGCGCCTTTAAGTATGTGAAAATCGCTTAAGGCTTCACTATACGTAAAGCCCACATTGTTTGCGAGTAATGCTGAGATTCATTAGTTCAGTGCCACGTATGACGTATGATAGTGACAGTGACAGTACAGTGACTTCCTACTTGTACTCAGTAGTTCGACTTCGGTAGCTTAGACTGTGACACACGATATGATTGCCTAGTGACGGCCTCAGAGCTTAGATAGCCTGAGAGTCGTGTATTCATTTCTATCTTTTGACATACCCGATTGCCTCGCTCAACCCCTACGGCGTTCAGCGTTTTCACTGTGTCACTAGGACATTCTAGTAGGCCGCTATAGGCCCACCACTTGCCTAAGGTGGTTTTGATTCACAAAGCCACTAAATGGTGGCGCCCCCCTCTCCCCCTCCTCCACCCCTCCCCTGCCCACCCTCGACCCCCTTCCTCAACGTCTCCAAATACCCCCTAATTCTTCGACTTCCCTCCCCACCGCTCAGATTGACCACCCTTCCCTCACCCGGCCATGGCTGCTTCTCCATCCTCTAGAGTTTTTTTGCCTAGCACTTAGTTTTTTCTCTAGATGTCGCCCTGCTGAAAAGTGGGCCGAGCCCCTTTGTGGGCGCGCTATAGCAGAGGGAGTAGCCCCTGGTGTTTTCACTAGCCTGCTTTGCAGGGATACCGCACTCTCAAGATTACTTTGCCCCCTTTGCTAGCGTAAATGTTTTATTATTATTATTATTGCTGGCTAAAGTTGTAGAGGGGCGAGCGTGGCTGAGTAGGTAGAATGTTGCGGGGCGCCGCGTTTTCGCGGTGCTGCTGCAACTGATTGCGTAGATGATGAGGTAAGCGCGACGAGTGGCGGAGGAGAGTATGGAGGGGAAGGGTCAGAGAGCGTTGGGGCCCCCGACTGTATGCAGCATCGCGCAGAGTATGGCACCTAGAGGCTCGCGACGTGTTAAAATGGGCCATGACAGCGGATTTGACAAGCACAAGGACCTCGACCCCCAGCTCTTACTTACTTTCCGCCCACCCCCGCCGCTCCGCATTTTTCCTCGTGACTCTATGCTTCTTTACCCGTATCATTTTACCTCAATTCGCCACGCTTGCCGCTTGTTCGTGTTTATTGAGCGCATTTACGGATCTTGCGGTTGAGTTTACCGTTTTTAGACGCTTGGCATTTACGGAGTCTTGGCTTCCAGACATTTTCCTTTGGGGTATGTTTTTACTTCGCCAAACCCGGCCGTGTTGCCGAGTTTCGTGGGCATCGGAGCAGATTTTGAATTTATTTCAGATTTGGCCCCTTCCTTGAAGGGGGCTGAGCCTTATTATTAGGTTTTCATCGCGCCGGTGCTCCACCTACGGCCGCTATGACCACCGTGGATTCTTCGGATGGATTTACCACGCCGGTCCCGGCTGGGATCGACACGCGGAGGGCACTTCCCTTCAGCGACGGCCCTGAGGAGCCTGTCCCTCCTATGGCTACTATCCCATGGTCCTTGTGGAAGGACCATAATCGATTATGGTCCTCCCACAAGGACCAATGTTGTAAGAATTTAATTGGGCATTGGTTCGGATCTAGAAGGCGCGCCCAATGATTTTTAGTATCAATGGGACATATAGTAATTACTTCGATGCTTGGTCCGGCCTGGATCCACCCAATATATCCATGGCGTTCGCATTTGCGACAAGCACCCTCAACTTTTTCAGATTGCATTTTTTTGAAAATTCAAAAAGGCACAAAAATATACGATATCTTCAATAATTTTTGGGGAATAGTATGTGCAGGCTACACCTGCGTCCATGCGATCATATCGATCTTATACACATGTCCCCATCATATTTGGGTCATACGTCATGTTGGAGTGCATATATTGGCCATCTCTAATGCTTATTAACAACCGTACACCTTTTTAGTCGATGTTTTAGCCGGAATGGGATAATCGGTGCAAACATGACCCATTATCCACGATGCCCGCTAGAGTGCATTCATAGTGTGGTAGGAGCGTATGGTGCTTAAACTTTTGAAGTATATCCATAAAATGATTTTTTGAAAGCTTAACATAAGCCATATGGGCAAGTATGTGAGCGATGTGCACTCGTTAGCTTGACGCGAAGTGAAAATTAGAAGTGAAAAATCACAAAATCCTTATTTCACTCGGGAGTGATCACCCGCCACGGTAAACGAGAGCTCAGATGGCGACTAGAGTGTGGACTATCCAACTAAGTTTTCATATTTGGTCATAAACTCAAGATGTGCGACCATGAGCGGCCAACACCGCGCACCATGCAACCGCTAGGACGCTTAAAGACTATGGTCCTTGTGGGAGGACCATCTTTTTTTCGGCGATTTCGATAAAAAATATATCAAAAGCGCACCCTTTAAGCACGCCCCTCTAGCACACGCGTGGACGATCCTGTAGGGGAAATTATTCAATTGACTCATAAATATGATGCCAAACGCACGTATACGCCTCAAAGACCCATGTGGCACTCATAAGAGTCGTCGCGCGTTGGTCCTTGTGGGAGGACCATGAATTTGGATAGTAGCCACCTACACCTGTGAAGAATCGCCCGCTTGTGGGTGATGAGACTGGCGGTGCTGCGGTTATCAGGGAATTTCTTAAGGACTGCCAGACCATTCTTCGCGAGCCGGGTCACCGCGCTAGCATCATTCAGCAAGTGCGTGACCAATGTCGGCCCACCCACATCAAGGCCTCGGAGTGGGTCTTCGACATCGACAAGATCAAGGGCCAAGTGCCTCGTGAGGTGGCCTTGGACCGCTTCACGCAAGCGGTAAAAACTCAAGTAACCGACTTCAACCTTCAGTTCGCCGCGGTAGTTCATCCGACCGATCGTGCTGCTTGTATTCTCCCTGAGGCCACTCGGATCCTTTTCCGCATTCTTACGGCATTAGTGCGGGGGTCCTGCCTTCGGCTCATTAGAGAGGTTCCGCAAGGCTGTGGAGAGTTAAGCGCGGAGAGTTATCGATGATGACAGTCATCGCGCGTAGCTCTCCGCGCTTAACTCTCTGCTCATTTCACGATTTCTCAAAATCGCTTCCGCAGTCATGAACGATGAACGACAAACGACAAACGACGAACGACGAATTTGTGATTCTCGATTTCGGTGCTCGTTGAACGTCAATTTTTAATTGACGCTTCCTTGTTTTCTGGAGAAACAGTTCGTCGGCCACGCGGGAACGCAGGATCAAACGGAATTCTAGAATATTCCAGATCGATTACATCCAGCCAGTTTCTGATTAGGACGTCTACCTTAGCTCTTCGTCGTTCATCGGGCGGAGAGTTAAGAGAAGCTTAACAGTGGGGGCAGAGAGTTAAGAAATCGCGGAGAGTTAAGAGTTAAGAAGTATGAACGAGTTATGACGCATGACCATCGCGTTCGACGGAATCTATGACACGATATGCCCTTAACTCTCCGCGCTTAACTCTCTATCCACTTTGCGGAACCTCTCTATTGAGGAGTCGGCTACGGTGTCTCCGGAGGATGGGCGCCGTGCATGGCTCGTGATTTGCCGGGCCGTTGCCAGGCGACGCAGGCCGTGGGTCTCCCATAGCTACTTGTTCGAGACCGCACCGGCGATCGAGCTGCTGGAGGATGTAGACAGACCCCGAGCCCTATATTAAGGGATTCATGCAGCACCACACCGCTATCCGGTCCGAGCTCAGACCCGGTATAGATCCTGACGATGTGTGGGGTGTGGGGTTCGCCTTGGACCTCCTCACCCTTCGCATGTGCCCGGTGTACTATAAGGATCTTCTGCAGGAATGGAGTTCGAAAACGGCCGGAGGCAGAGAGAAGCGGGCTCTTGGCATCCAACAGTATACGTTGGCCGTAAGGCCTTTCACCAATAGCAGACAGAGGAGAAGAAGCTGCTTAAGGAGAAGAAAAGGAAGGATGGGGTCTCCGCGTTGGCGGCATCACTCCTCTCTGGGGGGTCCCCGTCTGCCGCCCTTATGGCCCGTGCGGGCATCCCGCAACAAGGTTGTCAATCAGATCTGAAATCGGTCTGATCGTCTGATACAGTAATCAGCCTGATAATCAGCTTGATTGTCTGATCCGATTGTCTGATCGTCTGATCTGATCGTCTGATTATCAGATACATCACTACTAAGCATCTGATAATCTGATCTGATCTGATCGTCTTCTGATAATCAGATTTTGTCTGATTGACAACCTTGTCCCGCAGGCAGGGAACATATCAACCCCCTATGGCCGGTCTGTGGCCGTACGATGAGGGTTGTGGCCGAGGTTTGGCCGAGTGTGCTTTTGCTTGTTGGCCGAAACGAATTATGTAAAGTTTTGAAAATTAACCCGAAAATTTGCGGTTTTTATGATATTGTCATACTTAAAATTAAAATTTTGCGCCTGCGGCGGGCAATTTTGGGTTCGGGCCTCTTGGCAGTAGGTGGAATGTCAAGCTGTCTGCCATATATGGTCTTGCGATAGATCAACCCCTGAATGAGCTCGAAATTGCTGATTGACTGTGATGAAGTCGATGATGCCAGCTTAGATGGCTACTACCCAAATTCATGGTCCTACCACAAGGACCAATGGGCAATTGCGGTTTCGATCACTAAATCGACTATTTGAGGCACAGGGAACATGTGCACATGATATTTATGAGTTAAATGATTTTTATTTCTTATAGCGGCGGCCCCCATGAGACTTTAGGTGTTCGGTTGAACGACACGCTTTAGGGGTGTAATTTCACCAAAAGCTTGAAGAAAATGGTGGTCCTACCACAAGAACCACCGTTATTTTGAGTATTAGGAGTCACATGGGGGGCTCACGGTGATGCTCATGGTTATACATCTTGAGTTTATGGCCAAATAAGATAACTTAATCGGTTACTTCGCACCCTCATCATCATTTCCGCTCTATTTCAGCATGGCGCAACACAATGCAAATTCCGAATTTAGTGAATTTCGGACTTTAGAAATTGGCATTCATCCATTCTAAAGTGTACACGCCAGTCGAAAAATAAGATATTTGGATGATGTTAGACTTTCAGAAATTCGCAATACATATATACTTGAAGATTTAATGTGCCGCACACACCAACCTTGCGATATATGCCCTCTAGCAAGCAATTATGATGGCTGGATGGTCAGCTCGCGTGACCACTGTTTTAGGGGGGAAACCAACGAGCCAATATATTAGAGGGGAAGCCAACGAGCCAACGAGCCAATATATGCATTCCAACCGGGCCTACCGCCCAAATATGATTGGGACATATGTATAGGTTCAATTTGATGGTATCCGCGCAGGTGTAGTGTTGATATATGATTGGTAAAAAATTATTGAAGATGAGTCACTAATTTGCCACATTTTGAATGTTCCAAAAAGTCCGTTTTGAAAAATTTGAGTGTAGAGGTTTGAAATGCGTTCGTCATGGATATATGGGATGGATATAGGCCAAACCAGCGTTCGAATAAATTAATATAGGACCTATATATACCACCTTTCATTGGTTAGACACCACAAATCACGGGAGATGGCCAATTAAATTATCGGAACAATGGTCCTCGCGTGGTAGGACCAAATCGTCGATTTTGTCCTACCACAAGGACTGCGGGGCAGTAGCCATAGATGATATAGTCTGTGCAAATGTGTCACGATCATACTGGGATATAATAATGTCGTGAAGCTGATGAGCTGATGATGAAGATATAAGAGCAATGAATGTAGAATCTGTAGACGGTATGCCAATGACTGGAACCTCGCTGACGTCTATATGTTGCAGACAATCAGTGAGTTCAAAGAGTGTAGAAATACGAGTGAGTGCATCTGCAACTTTATTCTTCTCGCCTGCAATGTGCTCTATTCTGAAGTTGTACTCGGAGAGCTCATCCAACCACCTCGCCTGTTTGGGGCTTAGTGTGGATTTGGACTGGAAAAAAACCAGTGGCTGATGATCTGAGCGTACAATAGTCTCAGGAGCTCCCAACAAGATGTGGCGAAAGAATCGGAAGCCCTCCACAATGGCAAATAGCTCGATCTCAGGAATAGGCCAACGTCTCTGTGTATCAGAAAGAGTGACGTTGCGATAGCCACATGGCTTCATACCTTTTCCTTGATCCTGTAATACCACTTGACCAACGTGTGTGCCTGATCCATCGACCTCCATAATAGATGGCAGTTTCTGATCTGGAAGCTGTAGAACTGGAGCATTGCAGATGGCACTTTTGAGATTATCAAATGCCTGTTGTTGCTCAGGTTCCCAGACAAACTCTGCATTATCTTTAAGGAGACGATTGAGCGGCTCGGCAATCTTCGAGAACTTTGGTATGAATCTCCTAAACTGGCCGACCATGCCCAAGAATGACCGAAGAGATGACTTGCCATCTTTAGCCATACGGCGTGGAGGCTGTTTACCAACGGTTGGACCATACAACACTGGAGGCTGGATAGCCATGACTGCACGGATTCTGTCTTCGATGATGGATAGGCCTGCTTCAGAGATATCGTGGTGTCCGATAAAATCGATGGATCTGACGAACACGACTCAACCTTAGAAGGCCTGATGTAGAACTGATGATCTCTGCAGCGCTGTAAGAACTGTCGAACATGCTTCACGTGGCTGTCAAAATCTGGACTGTACACAATGGTGTCATCCATGAAAATGACTAAGAACTGATCGATGAAGTCAAAGAATGCTCGATTTCCAACACGGCGAGCGGTTGCAGGAGCGTTAGTTAACCCGAAAGGCATTACTGTCCACTCATAGGAACCGTATCTGGTACGTATTGCTGTTTTGTGAATGTCATCTGGGTGTATAGGAATCTGATGGAAGAACTGATTGAAGTCAAATCTGCTAAACCATCGTGCACCTTTAAGCTGTTCAAGAAGCGGGTATCGTGAGGTGGCAGTGGATATGTGTCCTTTATAGTAATATTATTAAGGGCTCGATAATCACAGCACATCCTCCACTTCCCCCCTGGCTTAGGAGCGAAAATGATTGGACATCCATATGGTGATGATGACGGACGAAGGATACCCAGTTCGACATATTTGATGATCTGTCGTTTGAGCTCCTCCATCATAGGCACTGGAATGGTACGAACTGGCTGTGATGGTGGCTTGTGCCCAGGTTCAATGTTGATGCGATGATATCCACCTTCAAACCGTTCTGGCATGTGGCCAGCTGGAAGATCCTCCTGGAAGATCCTCCTGGAAAATATCTGAAAAGTCTTCTCTGACTTGATCACGTGCTGCTGTGACCTTTGGGTCTTCCATAGTGGTGTCTGAGTCTGCCGCGGTCATGACCAGTTCACCATCGACCTCTGAGAGAAAAAAGAGTTAAGCTACGGCTTCTTCAGCCGAACCACTGGATCGCATACGACGTAGGTGCTTTCTCATAGTGGTGGCACTGACCAATTCCATTTCAGGAAGGTCATCTGAGCAGAGAAGAAGGCTTTCTTTTTTCGAAGCGGCCCGCATTTGGACTTTTTACTGGCCCACTTTCGGCCAGCCCGGCCAATCTTTAAATTTGCCCGCCGCAGGCTCAAAATTTTAATTTTAAGTATGGCAAATCATAAAAATCGCACAATTTTCACGAAAATTTTCATGATCGGGACCCTTGAGAGACGGCCCGCATCCAACAATCGAGCGGCCCGCAACCGGCCCGGGCTGACTTCAAACGGCCCCGGGCCGGCCTCTCACGGTAAGCCTTCTTCCCTGCATCTGAGCCTGGAGTCTGTTCAACTCTGGACAACACTGTGCGAACACTGGAACCTGATGAGTGTTTCCTAGTGATCATCAGATTTTTGGACTGAAAGTCAATGTGTGGATTTCTTCTCTCCAACCAATCTTGACCCAGGAAGCCAGGATGACAGTGAAGGGTTTCATGTCAATGATGTAGAAATCCTCTGTGTCCTTATACTTACCCAGCGTGAATGTAGCATTGGGAAGATAGGATGTACAGGGTAGTTGGCTTCCTCCAGCCAATCCCACTGAGAATGATGATGAGGAATCTGTTGGTGCAATACCAAGCTGAGAAGCAAACCGTCTGTCGATAAAAGACGATGTAGCTCCTGGATCCACCAATATATGAGTACTCTGTCCATATACTTTCCCTTTGTACAACAACAGCTTCTTCTGTGATTTCAGCTGTGCTGTCTGAGACTGCATCTGTGCGATGTGCTCTGAGGGAGTATCCATCTGCTGAAACTGTAATGTCAGACTGGAAAGGACTTCTTCTGAGATACTCTCAACCCGGCCACTTGCTTCAGTGGCATCTTCAGGCTGATTTACCTTCGGGGTGCTCTCAACACTGGTACCTGCGCAGTACCCTGAGAGTTTCCCTGAGGAGCTGGATCTGAAGCTGGAGCTGGAACTGCAACTGCTGCATTGATGCTCTGCTGAGTCTGTAGCTCCTTAACCAGGGTGTTGATCGTTTTCACAAGTTTGTTAGACTCGTTCTTAGCACCCTGATTATCTTGTTGCTGCTGTCCTCTGTATGGATTCTGAGCTGGAGGATTGCCTTTTATAGGTTTTCCTTCTGGTGTCCTGGTGGAGAAACAATCCTTTGTGACGTGATTGGTACGACCACAACGTTGGCAAGGCTTAGGAGGATTTGATGCTGATCCTTTCCCTTTTCCTTTGCCTTTGCCTTTTCCTCCTTTCCCTTTATTCCTTTGGGAATTCTGATTGGCATTTTGATTTTGATTGCCATTCTGATTCTGATTCCAATTCCGATTGGATCTGTCATATGGCTTCTTGCCACGGCCTTTGTCCTTGTCTTTTCTGACTGGGCCTCCTGACTGTTCCTTTTGCCCCCTATAGTGCAGGGTCTCTGACTGCTTCGAATGAACAACATAATTCAAATCGAGCAGGATCTGTGTGGTTTGTGCCCACGACAGATTATTCCTTTCGTCTTCGGTAAGGAATCTCAGATGGAACTGTTTGCGAAGATCTGATTCCATATTGCTGATGAATCTGTCCTTTATCAACGCATCATCCAGATCAACTGATGCCAAGGCAGCCAGTGATGTGAACGTGCGGAGATAATCTGAAAAGGTCTGGTTTCCTTGATTCAGCGCCATAAGATGCTTTTTGGCTACTGATATTTTGTGTGGATTGCCAAACTGACTGAGGAATGTCCTTCTGATATTCTCATACGTGGCATCTGGCTTTTTGGCCACGACCTGAAAATAATGTCTGTCATTATTCTGAATGAGTGTCAGGAAGACTGTAATAAGATCCTTGTCTGGTACTCCTGGATAGGTGAACTGAAAGTATCTATCCACTGTATCCAACCAAATCTCAGCATCCTGTCCTGCCTTATATTCCTTAGGTGGAGTCATTTTCACCTTTGGAACTAATGCGGATGGAACTGGTGCTGGTACTGGACCATCATCAGGGTCTGTGAAAACTGGTGGAGAACGATCCTCTGTATACTCTTCGTCTGGTTCCTGTGGTTCTGTCTCAGGATCTCTGTATCTGCTCATATCGGGTTTCATACGACTAATGTTGTCGAAGTACCCTATCTCATCAAATCTGGTCTGGGTATTATCGGAACCAGTGAGCCATTTGGGTATCTTAAACCGACTGAAGGCATCGTAAGAGCCTAAGATATCAAAGAACCAGGTAGGTGGATCTGGATTGATAGCTGGAACATCTGGTTCTTCTGCCATCTATAAAACAAAACACAACACCAAAATACCTTCAACTGGCTGAGTGTGTGTGTGTGATATATATAATATGATATATATCTATATATTGTACATGTATTATTTCTGTACATAATAATGAGGTGATGTATGTATATATCCACCGTCTTCCCCCCTCAAGGAAGTGTGAACACACAGGCAGTTGTCAAGTGCCTTAATACCTCATAATGTAGCATGCAGTCCTTATAGGAAGCAGCTTATACAGTTTTAGGGTTGCAGCCCTACAGTCCTTGGTTTGTTGCCCTACAGTTTTTGGGTTGTTGCCCGACAGTTCTTGGGTTGTTGCCCGATATATTGTCATGACTGTGCTGATTTCAGCATGACATAATGCCAAACACAGAGTGTTTTGCTAGTATATAGCGGCATTTCAGGGTATATAGTGTTACCCTTATCTCCCACAGTGACATTAGGGTGGTACTTGGTATCAGTAACCCTAAATTATGTCAAATTAAAGCAGTATGAACATTTTTCAAAGAAATTGAAGCAAAACTGCATTTAATATATCACTGTGTATCACGTGGTATTTAGGAGGTATGTTACACCCCTGTAACTGTACACGTGATTATATATAGTTATAGGGTGTTACAAGTGTTGTACTATTTTGAGCATATTTTTCAATAGCTAATGAAATGGAGTAACGAAAAAAAATGAAACCCAAATTTTCATTTTGAAATCATACGTATTAGTTTTTCACGTATTTAGTTACAGCAACTATGCACACCCATAGGTGTTACATACCTGATATTTAGGGTGTTACATGAGATATGACTGTGCACATAATGTTTTTCTGGTACCTTAATAGGTATAAAATGATAATTCGTGAAAAAATGGAGTCCGACGAATTTCAATGTTGAAATCTCCCGCAATGGGTTTTTACCCATTTTTCACCTTTTCTGGCCACTTATATACATACTATAGTACATATATATCAGCGGTTGTGTAATGTGCAACTTACAGAACTCACGTAACTTATCTCACTTTTGCACATGACATTTTTCATGGCTTTTTAGTGAAGACATTTGATGGTCAATATGTGTGGTTGTACACACATATGGGTTTTGCTGATTTAAACCCATAGAAAGTGGACCAAGATGTATTTTAGGTGTATCAACTTTAAGTGTGATTATAACTTAAGTGATAACTTGTCAGAACCTATCATCTACTTACTGAAAGAGTATCAAATGATATCTTCAGCTTCCAAGTAGATTTGGACAAAGCTTGATAAATAAATCTAAGCAGTGTTGTGGACACACACATATGTGTGTGTGTGTGTGTTGTCCACAACAACCTCTATTGTCTGTTACCCATCTGTTGGCTATAGCCAACATTAGGGCCCCTTATGTTGGCTGGAGCCAACATAAGCCTTGCTGACAATGCCGGGAGCTGTCGGTATCGGATTGTACATTTTATTAGCTCAAAATGACGGCGGGGATGTTCTCTTTCACACATGCGTTATCAACATTGGGACGCTCGAAATCATCGGCGAGAATTTGGGTTACTATTCAAGAGAATGTGAAATTTTGTGAAATTTCCAAGGAATTTTGGGTGTTTACATACCCATGTTATTTCGATCGATATTTTTAGGGTCAAGATGAACTCGGATGAAAGTTTTGACAAGACACTCCAGGAAGAGCAGCTCGAGATCTTGACCACATAGGTGTCCGATTTTTCAATGCCCTTCTCAGGCCGCTCACATTGCACAATTTTCTTATGTTGACTGCAGCCAACATAATGAGCATTTTGTATTTTCGCGATCATACCCCAACTCTAGGGCACAATTATGCAAGCCCCCATGGGTGTAAGAAGGTATACCACGTATTGACATTTTTTAAAGGTCTAGTAGCCCTTCAAACAACATTACTTTGGAGCAATATGTACCATTAACCATGAGTAATATGCTTCGGAACTTTGGGTTTTATGTTGGCTGCAGCCAACATAAAGATGGGTAAGAGACACTATCAGATGTCAATATAGTTACTGATCTGAAAGAGTTACATGCAATTTGAATCTGATCAATACTGTATCGATCAATTGTCAGAATGCGATGTAGTTGCTGTTGTTGCTCCAGCAATAGTGTGTGGGACGAATGGACAATGCTCAGCAGTGACCAGCTGCTTTTTGAGCATTGTATAATGCGTTAATGCCTTCGGGTCTGGAGATATCTCCATCCAGCCCTGCAGCATGTTGGTTGATCCTGTCCCATATCTATCGCCATCACTTGACATCCAGCTCGCACATGTGTTAGCTGGATGGTACTATGTATTATGTGTTGATATGATATTTGACCATTACACTTTCGAGTCAGTGTGTTGTCAACTTACATAGTAGTGCCAGTGACTTGATTATTACACTTATGAATCAGTGTAATGGCATTATACTTAATGATATCAGTATTACAACAATACATAAGTTGCAGTGACTTGTGTATGCAGTGACTTATGTAAGGTACTTTCTGATTGAGTACACTATGTGTGTGTGTGTGGGATTTGTGCTACTACACACACTTGTATATAGGTAATTACTGATTTATTACACTATACCAAGTTGATCTATCACATAGGATGGTCTGTATACCACTCACAGCATGTATCTAACATGATGTTTATCAACTTAGTTAGTGACTGTAATCCTGTATATCTCATCTGCAGTGATGAGTTGATTGGGTCTATTTCACACATGGTTCCGGTGAGCATTCCTTTCAGTGATCCACAATAGAACAATATACTCATCCCAAATCCTGCGTCAGAGTATACTGAGCTAATTATTGTGTTAAGACCATGAAGAGGCACCTTACACCATATGGATTCATTTATAGTTTACATGCACAGCAGGTATGCTATGTGCAATGTCTGATGCATTGTTATATGAGACCATATATACCAGCTGCTATCGTGGTCAAGTTGGTTTATGCATGACAGCTGCTATCATGATCAAGCTGGTTTATGCATAAATGTATGCACATGTCATTGTATAACAAAGTGAAATCAAACTGCATGAGTTGCACAGTATGATAATGAATGGTGCATGCACTTGGTATATACTGAATGATTAGTATATACTGCAAGTGTGTGTATGTGTGTGGTGCTGAAAGTATTATAAGCACTGCACACTCATATAATTGTACACGTACTATGATGTTTGCTGCACAACATCCACTTATCTGTCACACTGAGTGTGTGTGTGTGTGTATATAGCTACTCACACAACATATAGTACACACTCATGATTGCAAGCTTGTATGTGAATCTGACAGTGAATGAATAAACACCATCTCAAATGTGCAAGCATCACAGACTTTGTATATCATGCTGCATATTATACCATCATCGAGCGTCATCTGTTCATGACAATTCTAGCAGGTATGTACATATCCTGTGAAGATAAATCATGATGCGCGCAGACGAGTGGTTTTTGCAACTATTTGAAATCACGATATTTTGATGACGAGATCAGTGTACGCATCAAAATTGCACTGAGCGATATAGTGCTAATGGGCGATTTATTGCGACGTTGATGAATCGCTGATGTGCACGCTGCGAGTTATGAGCATATTTCTGTCGCAGTATGTACGGCATATGATACGAATGCCATTTCTTGCACGGATCATATTCTGATAATGATTTGATCATCCGCGTCTCAATATGTCGCATCTCGTACAATTTGCGAATGGTAGCAGCGCATATGTACGATCGGCATGCTGTATGCACACCTTCTCGCGCTGTTATCTCAGACGGCGTGTATGCGAACAAATGCGACTGTGACGATGTCTCCTCGCGCACTGCTTTCGCTGTTTATGCGAGATATATATGTCGATATATGTGCGACTGCGACGCCTGTTTGATATATGCGATCCGCAACCTGCGCACACAAAATTCAATATCTCTACTACTGCACTCACACTTGATGCGTCCTCAGTTCGTCGCCTTGACGAGTCAGAGAATACCACTCTTAGGGCTTCGCTAGCAAGCGAAATGATATATGATATAAGGCGAGGCTATTATTGAACGTTAATAGCTCACGCAGCGTATGTGTGGGTATGAGTGCAGTGCTTCTCCAGAAGTGACTGCTGAAGCTCAACGCTTCCTCATATACGCAATGCCCCGCATCTCATAGATGCCACCACAATTGGGTTGTGAACCCAAGGCATTGGTTGAACAATCAGTATCGGCTGAACGAATAAGCCATATGATACTCGCATGCTTGTTCGGTGCATGCTTGAAGCGAAGACATCGTCTTCTCAGAACACTTCGGTTCTTCAAGACTAATCTTGCTTTGCCATCTCGATGCCATGGATACTTGGCCTTTCGATGACAGGTGTCACTCAAGGTGAGTGGATGACAGATGGTATGACTGTACGTGTCATAGTCGACCGTACTGACGACTGTCTGTCATTATAATATATGACATGACACGACATGACATGGTATGACATGCATGACATGTATGACATGTATGACACATATGTCATCGGTCATAACCCTGACAGCCTACGATATGGGCGTCAATATTTGCACTGTTAACGGACTGAATTTTTCCCGATTTTTCAAAAGAGGGGGAATCTTCGATTTCATCTCCGATTTTTTCCCCAATATATATATATATATATATAAGTCCCAGTGTATACTGTGATGTATACACCTTCCACAATTCTGTAATATATCTCACTTGCACACATGAAATAGAAATTGATATTTTTCATGGTGTTTCTGTGAAGATATGTGCATGGTCATTATTTGGGGTTTTACTGATTGAAACCCATGATATATATACCAAACCCTAATATATATATATTTATCAATAGTGACTTGCAGTCACTTAAGTGATATGTCAGATAATTTGCCATTTACTTAGGCATATGGTAGTGCACTGGAAGGTTATCAAAATGATACCTCCAGTTACTAAGTAAATCAGAACAATGCTTGAATAGTCAGAGCAGTGTCTGTTTAATAACCTCTATCAGCTACATCAGTGTCAAGATGCGTTCTGAATCTGTGAGATTTACTGGTATGCATTGAAGTGATCAGGTTCTGAATAAACTGTCAAAATGCATAGTAGATGATGGTGTTGCTCCAACGATATATGAAAGGGGCATGGACAATGCTCAACAGTGGCCAGCTGTTTTATGAGCATTGTATATTGTCTTCGGGTCTGGAGATATTCGCCATCCAACCCTACAGCATGTGGTTTGATCCTGCTCCCATATCTATCGCCATCATTGACATTCCACACGCACATGTGTTTGTGGAATGGTATCTATGCATTATACATATTATACATAAGTTATACATTGATCATGTACACTCGCTGACTCAGTGTAATGTCAATATATCCATAACATGTACTGGCATAAATATTAGTGGAAGTACTATGATAAGTACAGTTATATATAGTTTTATAGTGAGGTGCATATGATGGAATGGTATACACAGTAACTATATATTGTATATGTACTTACTGATTGAGTACACTGAAGTAAATTGATATAAGTTAATCATACAGGTTTGCCTGTATACCAATGGACAGCATATCACCAGTATGATGTATATCAATATATATTAGTATACTGTTGTAATCCTGTACATATCATCATAATGAATGATGCTTTAAATGATAAATTTTCACAAGTAGCTCCGATGAGTATCCAACTTGATTAACAGGAGAACAGATGTCCAATCCCAAATCCTCCGTCATGGAACAACTGTACTAATTCCTGTCTTAACAATCAAGACTGGCATCTTATACTACTTGGGTTTTCAATATAGCACTGGACTTGCAAGTTCTAGCAATATGTCACAGTAAATAAGTATGTATGACAGTATGCACAGCCGCTATCGTGATCAGGCTGTATGTGTGCATGTCAAGCAATAATGCATGGATGTATGTATACCAAGCACAGTAGTAGCAAAGTATTTATGCATATGTATGTATACTGGATTATATATGTATATCTCTTGCACACAATTACAGTATGCCATGTGATAGTGATCTGTGATAGTAATGATAAGTATGATAACAATGACCATTCATTCTCAATCACAGCATTTGTGTGTACACTAATCGCCCATATTTAAGAAATCAGGGATTTTGAGCCAGCCAGCCGTACTCATCGAGTTGGGTACCCCCCCCCACCCCATTCTCTTAGCTTAACACCGTATTCTCTTATTTCTTAACACTTCGAGAGAACAGCCCCCGACCGTACTCATCGAGTTGGGTACCCCCAAAACGCTGGCTGCTTTCTTAACGTCGGGTTTTCTTAAAAGTGAGTGATTACTGTATGACGATGACGATATCGCACGCTCGATGTTTGCACAGCATGTGTGTGTATACCGATGATGGTGTTGCACACACTACCTCTGCGCAGCATGTGTGTGTATACCGATGATGGTGTCGCACACACTATCTCTGCGCAGCATGTGTGTGTATTGTTGGGCCTCATTTTATCATGCGTCGATCTGTCGCTGAATGCGCCCACTTGGTGCGATACTGTACGAACATCGAGATTTTACACACTATGTATGCGCGTGATACGAATTGTGTATGTCGCAGTCAATCTGCATACCGATGCATGCGGCGCACCGTACAAGCTATAATCATCGCACATCTGCGTCGCACGGTACGAAATATGATCATCGCACATCTGCGTCGCACGGTACGAAATATGATCATCGCACATCTGTGTCGCACGGTACGAATTTTGATCATCGCACATCTTCATGTATATTGTACGGGTCGCGCGGTACAATTGCGAATGTCGCTGTCGCTTATGATGAGATTATGTGCATCTCTGTCGCAGTTGATGAGATTATGTGCGCTGACGCTCATTTTTCATATGCGCGCTTAATTCTCGCACATCGTACCATACCCTACGATTATTGACAGCATGCATATCTCGTGCGCACACCTCGTCGCAGTATATGCTGAATGCGATTTATGTCGCGCCGATAACTTTATTGCACAACTCCGCTGATCGCTGACGATATTTTGAAGCGAAAGCTATCGTGGATGTGCAGATATTCGACGGTATGTATGCGAACTTAGCCGCGTTGTATACAAATCAAGATATGTGTATATGTCAAGTCTGCTGCTGCACTTGAGTTCTCGTTCTTCGCCTGAGCGGACTTAGAATACCAATGTGAGGGCTCGCTATGCGAACGCTATGTGTGACGCTGCTATTATTGAACAGTAACAACCAAACGTAATATTATGGTGGGTTATGAGTGCAGCAGTCTGGTGACCAGAAGTGCTTGCTTGAGCCCAATGCTCCTCATATACTTCCAGTGCCCTCACGCATCTCATGCGTTACCACCATCGGGTTGTGAACCCGAGAGCACTGGATGAACTTCCCGCATCGGCTGGTCGATATAGCCATTGATGCTCGCATGCTGTTCAGTGCATGCTATAAGCGAAGACGCGTCTTATCAGGACGCTTCGGTGTCACAACTATGGACACGCCCAACCCTGGGGTCGGGGGGGGACCCCTTTGCAGCCCCCGACAGGTCTCCCTCCACCCGCCACACCCCTGTCACCCCTCAGGCAAATTATACCCACGTTCACGCTCAGTTGTCACCGTTTCCCCCCACTCTGCAGCACCATTTCTCCCCAGTCGGCTGATCCCGTCCCGCTCAACCAGTTATACCCGTTATACCGATTATACTAGTTATACCGGTTATACCAGTTATACCCGTTATACCCGTTATACCCGTTATTTCCCACTCGGTCACGCCATCGCCCCGCTTTCGCACTCACGTACCACCAGCGACAGGGTCTCCCCCCCGCTGTCCCAGCTCCGCCACACCCCTGTCACCCCTCAGGCAAATTATACCCACGTTCACGCTCAGTTAATCACCGTTTTCCCCCACTCTACAGCACCATTTCTCCCCAGTCGGCTGACCCCGTCTCGCTCAACCAGTTATACCCGTTATACCGGTTATACTAGTTATACCGGTTATACCAGTTATACCCGTTATACCCGTTATTTCCCACTCGGTCACGCCATCGCCCCGCTTTCGTACTCACGTACCACCAGCGACAGGGTCTCCCCCCCGCTGTCCCAGCTCCGCCACACCCCTGTCACCCCTCAGGCAAATTATACCCACGATTCACGCTCAGTTATCGCCGTTTCCCCCCACTCTGCAGCACCATTTCTCCCCAGTCGGCTAACCCCGTCTCGCTCAACCAGTTATACCCGTTATACCGGTTATACTAGTTATACCGATTATACCAGTTATACCCGTTATACCCGTTATACCCGTTATTTCCCACTCGGTCACGCCATCGCCCCGCTTTCGTACTCAGGTACCACCAGCGCTCCCAGGTCAGCCAGTCACCCTTCGGATATAAATCGCGCTTCAGCACGGCCCCAGGAAAGCACACGCCGGCATATGCCTAGCTTGCGCCCCAAACACCAAAGCACGACAGTACGACCCGTCACGACAACAGCACCTCAGCACAGCGACCACAGACGCCACCCACAGCGTTTCAGCCACCACGTTACCCCAAAACACCACAATCAGTCATTCAGCAACACGACAGCCACGTCATCACGTACGACAGCAACTCCAAACCTGAGTTATGTTCACTCGGACCTAGCTCCTGTTCATCAAAATGCTTTTCTCTCAGAGCACTCACGCCCTCGCAAACAGGATGACGCTCCACCGGGTGTCACATGACGTCCGCCGGACCGGGCTGAGTCCATCCACGGCCTCGCGAAGATCGAGGAACATCACAGGCACCACAGCATCTCAGCCGCGCCACGTGGACAAGATCTCCGGTTCGCCGCACCGGTTCGCAGCTGGCGCCAGCAACGCCGACAAGAACGACGCGAAGCGCTGCGCAGCGCCCCAAGCACGAAAGTGCACAACGACTCGCCACTGACGCACCACATATGACATCGCGTCACAACAACAGCTAGCTTCAAAATATGGTACCTCAAGAGTCACCAACGGAATGTAGCATTTGGCGACAGTTCAAATGCGGGAACAGACCACTGATTGGAGAAGGCGAAGCATCGCGAACCGAAAGGTCGCCAAATAACGACCATATCGCAAAAATGAGACACGCGGGTGTCTCATTATATTCTCATTTTTTAAAAAGTTATGATAACGAGGTTTTTTTTATATGACTAGATAGCATTTGGAGAGTAGATAATGACACGTTATTTCAAATTTTGAAATTTTAGGGTATAGCCCGAAATTTGGGGTTTCCAGGCGATTTTTCGCCCCGTTTCGGGCGGTGCTCAGGTGT
>LGRX02012195.1:0-22271 GCA_001247695.2 Cymbomonas tetramitiformis
GTTCTCAAGCGAGCCCCCCTCTGTGGGGTTGGTGTCCTTTGCAAGCGGTTCTCAAGCAAGCCCCCCTCTGTGGGGTTGGTGTCCTTTGCGGGCGCAACTCAAGCAGACCCCCTCTGTGGGGTTGGTGTTCTTTACGCGCGCTTCTCAATCAAGCCCCCCGTTGTGGGGCTGGTGTCCTTTGCGCGCGGTTCTCAAGCAAGCCCCCCTCTGTGGGGTTGGTGTCCTTTGCGGGCGGTTCTCAAGCAAGCCCCCCCTCTGTGGGGTTGTTGTCCTTTGCGGGCGCAACTCAAGCAGGCCCCCCTTTGTGGGGTTGGTGTCCCTTGCGCGCGCTTCTCAAGCAAGTCCCCCTCTGTGGGGTTGGTGTCCCTTGCGCGCGCTTCTCAAGCAAGTCCCCCTCTGTGGGGTTGGTGTCCTTTGCAAGCGCTTCTCAAGCAAGCCCCCCTTTGTGGGGTTGGTGTCCTTTGCGCGCGCTTCTCAAGCAAGCCCCCCTCTGTGGGGTTGGTGTCCTTTGCGCGCGGTTCTCAAGCAAGCCCCCCTCTGTGGGGTTGGTGTCCTTTGCGCGCGCTTCTCAAGCAAGCCCCCCTCTGAGGGGTTGGTGTGCTTTGCGCGCGCTTCTCAAGCAAGCCCCCCTCTGTGGGGTTGGTGTCCTTTGCGCGCGGTTCTCAAGCAAGCCCCCCTCTGTGGGGTTGGTGTCCTTTGCGCGCGCTTCTCAAGCAAGCCCCCCTTTGTGGGGTTGGTGTCCTTTGCGCGCGCTTCTCAAGCAAGCCCCCCTCTGAGGGGTTGGTGTCCTTTGCAAGCGGTTCTCAAGCAAGCCCCCCTCTGTGGGGTTGGTGTCCTTTGCGGGCGCTTCTCAAGCAAGCCCCCCTCTGTGGGGTTGGTGTCCTTTGCGCGCGCTTCTCAAGCAAGCCCCCCTCTGTGGGGTTGGTGTCCTTTGCAAGCGGTTCCCACCCAGATTTCCCGCGCGCGCGAAAATAAATAATAAATTCGAATTAATCGCAATAAACTCGAATAAACTCGAATAAATTCGGATTAACCCCTAAGAAGCGGATGGAATCTTTAAGGTTTGAGAATCCGCACATATTTCGCGATAACTCAAGCTTTGGATATCCAATTTTACTTTTGAACACAGCTACGGAACCGTCTACTCAAGGCGGTTTGTTTAAGCGTGTCTAAAATGTCGTTGCTAGAATATTCATCAAATTAAATTGGATAGACTTGATAGCAAAATGTACTCTTTAAGCTAGAAAAAATCCCTGATGCCGACCCTAGTACACCTAGTGTGCATCATGCCTAATTATCAATATCAATAATGTGGTATATTATATCCGCGTAAGGGCGCATGTAACACTTTTTACACGTGTGCCCTAGGATTGCCATACTCATAATATACGAAATTCTAGGTTTAAACCGCAACCCTCTAACGAATATGTCTGATTTGGCAATCTCCAAATACATAGTTGCATGCAGCTTGCCGAGAGGTTTTCAGAACTGTCTCCGAAAGTAAATTTGACATTCTTACGGCTTCACAATGCAGAATTGAGTGATCCGTCCGTATACGGTACAAACCGCTCCTTAGGGGTTAATTGGAATAAATTGGAATAAATTCGGATTAATTGGAATAAGTTCGAATAAATTCGGATTAATTGGACTAAATTCGAAAAAAATCGGAATAATTGCAACAAATTCGAATAAATTCGGATTAATTGGAATAAGTTCGAATAAATTCGGATTAATTGGAACAAATTCGGAATAATTGCAATAAATTCGAATAGATTCGGATAATTGTAATTAATTCGAATAAATTCGGATTAATTGGAATAAATTGGAATAATTTCGGATTAATTGGAATAAATTGGAATAAATTCGGATTAATTGCAACAAATTCGAATGAATTCGGATTAATTGGAATAAATTCGAATGAATTCGAAGAAAATTAAAAAAAAAAATCGAAAAAATACAGATTAATTCGAATAAAAATCGGATAAATTCGAATAAATTCAGAATAATTCGAATATAATCGGATGAATTCGAATAAATTCGAATAGATTCGGATTAATCGGAATAAATTCGAATAGATTCGGATAAATTCGAATAAATTCGGATACGTTCGAGTAAATTGGGATTTTTTTGAATTAATTGGAATAAATTCGAAATATTTCGAATCAATCCGAATAAATTCGAATAAATTCAGATCATTTGCAGTAAATTCGAATAACTTCGGATTTATTTGAATTAATTCGAATAGATTTGTAGTAATTCGAATAACATGTTGAAATAATGATAACAATAATAATTAAGATCAATTCGAATAAAATTGAATAAATTCCGAATAATTCAGATTATTTCGAATAAAATCCGATAATTCGAAGAAATTCGAATAAATTCGAATTAACCTTAGATTAATTGGAATAAATTCGACTAAATTGGAATAAATTCGGATAAATTCGCATAAATCCGAATAGATTCGAACACATTCGGATAAATTCGGATAAATTCGGATAAATTCGAAATAATTGGACTAAATTCGAATTATTTCGATTAAATTCGAATAGATCCTGATCATTTGCAGTAAATTCGAATAAATTCGGATTAATTGGAATGAATTCGAATATATTCGTATTAATTCGAATAACATGTTGAAATGATAATGACAATAATAATCAAAATCAATTCGAATAAATTTGAATAAATTCCGAATAATTCGAATAAATTTGAATAAATTCAGAATTATTCGAATAATTCGAATAAATTCAGATCAATTCGACTAAATTCGGAATAATTGCAATAAATTCGAATACATTCGAATTAATTGGAATAAATTCGAATTAATTGGAATAAATTCGAATTAATTTGAATAAATTCGAATTAATTTGAATAATACAATATTAATGGCTTCCGCGGATAGCCATTAATAACGAGATGATACAGGCAATTTGATTCGCCATGAATATTGCTATACCAAATAATGTTGCAAAATACAGTTTTTATGGTATATGTTGGCCAAATTGCTATCAAATAACTTCACATGAGAGTATGTAAAATCATAAAATGTCTGCACAACAAAATATTCTCCGAAGATAAATAAAATGCATACAAGTTGCCAACATCTTCATTCAAACGAGCATGTGAATATGAACGAATTCATTCGAATTCGTTCAAATTCGTTCAAAATAATCAGAATTTATCCGAATTTATTCGAATCAATCCGAACATATTCGGATGTATTCGAGTTCATTCGAATTACTCAGATTTTATTCCAATTAATCCGAATTAATTTCAATTAATTCAAACTGATCCGATTTTATTCCAACTAATCCGAATTCATTCGATTTTTTCCGTGTTTTTTCGAATTAACCCCTAAGGAGCGGTTTGTACCGTACACGGACGGAACACTTGATTATGCAATGTGAAGCCGTAACGAGCATGTCGAATTCACTTTTGAAGACAGTTCTGAAAACCTTACTGGAATAGCCTAGTTCAAAGCTATCAGACAGTCAGTGAGCTCAATATAGATAGACTCTCATAAGAAATAAACCCTAAGCTAGATATACCCGGAACGGCCTTGAAGTCGGTACGGTCTCGGTCCTAGCTACCTGTGATACCTTGATGTGTCACAGCACAGGCTTACGGATCAGTCACAGTCCAGTGTTGGCTACCTAGGAATCTGTCATAGGGGCCTGCACCGGGACTCCCGGTCAGGGCTGCCTATACAGATTTCGGCACACCACCCCAGCACGGTGGGTGGTGACTGACAGGTAAGTCAGAAATGTAAGACAATGTTAGGGCACGAGCCAGGGTGATAAGTCTTGACTGCTAATCCAACTTTGTTATTCTGATACACAAATCGGAACCCTCTAGCGGGAACAAGAGCAGAAATATACAGGCACTCGGGTCCCGCTAAACTACTGAAAGGCTCTGTGTCAGCAAGTCGGTTTGAAGAATGCAAAGGTGTCAAAGTAGAAACATAAACCAAATTGAAGACCATGTTGAGGTCAAAGTACATCTCAGCGCACCACCACGAAAGTTGCGCACTGCCAGAACTAGAGCCAGAACTAGTCAATAGCAGACTCGTCCTCGTCAATGTTAGACGGAGGAGGGTTGTAGTCCGGAGACGGTAGAGCCCCACCGAGAGGCTCACCAGGCAGAAGTGGGCCATACGAATATATTCGAATTAATTCCAATTAACCCGAATTTCTTCGAATTTACTGCAAATGATCTGAATTTATTCGAATTTATCCGATTTTATTCGAATTATTCTGAGTTTATTCGAATTTATTCGAATTAATATGAATTGATTCGAATTAATCTGAATTTATTCGAATTGATTCGAATTAATCTGAATTTATTCGAATTGATTTGAATTAATCTGAATTTATTCGAATTGATTCGAATTAATCTGAATTTATTCGAATTGATTCGAATGAATCTGAATTTATTCGAATTGATTCGAATTAAACCGATTTTATTCGAATTAATCCGAATATATTCCAATTTATTCAAATTTATTTGAATTATTCCGAATTTTATCAAATTTATTCCAATTTATTCGGATTTATTCGAATTTTCCCGATTTTATTCGAATTAATCTGAATTTATTCGAATTTATTCGAATTTATCCGATTTTATTCGAATTAATCTGAGTTTATTCATTTTTTTCGAATTTATTCGAATTCATTCGAATTCATTCGGATTCATTCGAATTCATTCGAATTTATTCGGATTCATTCGAATTCATTCGAATTTATTCGGATTCATTCGAATTCATTCGAATTTATTCGGATTCATTCGAATTCATTCGAATTTATTCGGATTCATTCGAATTCATTCGAATTTATTCGGATTTATTTTCATTGAATTCATTCAATTCATTCGAATTTATTCGAATTCATTCGAATTCATTCGAATTCATTCGAATTTATTCGAATTTATTCGAATTCATTCGAGTTTATTCGAATTTATTCGAATTCATTCGAGTTCATTCGAATTTATTCGAATTTATTCGAGTTTATTCGAGTTTATTCGAGTTTATTCGAATTTATTCGAAGTAATTCGAATGTATTCCAATTAATTCGAATGTATTCCAATTAATTCGAAGTTATTCGAATTTATTCGAATTTATTCCAATTAATCCGAATTTATTCCAATTTATTCCAATTAATCCGAATTTATTCGAATTCATTCCAATTATTCCGAATTTATTTCAATTATGAATCCGAATTCATTCGAATTTATTGCAATTATTCCGAAATTATTCAAATTTATTGGAATAAATCCGAATTTATTCGAATTCCGTCCAATTAATCCGAATTTATTCGAACTTATTCCAATTAATCCTTATTTATATGAGTTTATTGTCATTAATCCGAATTTAACAATTTATTATTTATTTTCGCGCGGGAAATCGGGGGGTGCGTGGGAAGAAAACTTGGTACGTATGACGGTGACATATTTCCGCGCGCGCGAAAATATTGGGGGGGGTGCGTGGGAAGAAACCTTGAAATACGGTATGACGATGACATATTTCCCGCGCGCGCGAAATTTGGAGAGTGCGTGGGAAGAGAACGAGTACGGGTATGACGATGACATATTTCCCGCGGGGAAATGCAGGGGTGGGTGTGTGGGGAAGAAAACTTGAGTACGGTATGACGATGACATATTTCCCGGCGCGCGGAAATGCAGAGGGGTGCGTGGGAAGAAAACTTGGTACACGTATGACGATGACATATTTCCCGCGCGCGAAATCTGACGGGGGTTGCGTGGGAAGAAAACTTGGTACTGGTATGGCGATGACATATTTCCCGCGCGCGCGGGAAATGCAGAAGATGTGGGGAAAACTTTGTCACGGCACGACTGTTATGGAACGGTAACAGTTGCGTGCAAGTTGTTGATATTTGGTGGGTGTATGAGTGCAGCAGTATGGGGACCAGAAGTGCGTGCTTGAGCCCAATGCTCCTCATATACTCTAGTGCTCTCACGCGTCGCACGCGTTACCACCATCGGGTTGTGAACCCGAGAGCACTAGGTGAACTTGACGCATCGGCTAGACGATATAGCCATTGATGCTCGCATGCTGTTCAGTGCATGCTAGAAGCGAAGATGCGTCTTGACAGAACGATTCAGTTCGTTCTTTTAAAGACGTATCTTGCTTCGCCATCTCGATGCCATATACTTGGCCTCTCGATGACAGATGTCACTCACCTTAGGTGGATGACAGACATTCTGACTGTACATGTCATAGTCGACCGTACTGACAATACTTGACGATTGTATGTCATTATGACACATGACATGACATTACATGACATTACATGAAATTACATGACATGTATGACATGTATGACACATATGTCATCGGTCATATCCCTGACAAATCTCCCCTCTTGGAAGTGTTGTGACCTCACAATATAGAGTGCATACCTTTTGTATATGTCTTTGATGTCTTTGTAGTTGAGCTGGCCAGTCTTCTTACACCAGTGAGGCGTCCCTCAAGGTGTTTTAGGATATCGGGGGGAACAGAGTCCACTTTAAACCCTCACCTTACAGTTCTTAGGATGTAGCCCCCCTGTCGCATTGCGTTTCGTATTTCAAAGTGACGTTGCGTTTTGCGTTTCGTATTTCAGAGTGATGTCGCAAACGTGTGCACGTGATGGTACGAATACTGTCGGATCCGAGCAATCTTAACACTCGCGGATAACTCACGGGGAGCCCAATCTTTCCCCCCCACTGTAAGGGGGGGGACGGTGGGTCACCTGTCATTCACCCCTCGACCTGTGTTGTCACAGCGTTTCGACTCATAAAACACTCTGCTCAGTATTTTATATCATCTTAGCACACAGTGAACCTCTGCCCCCTGCCATTCTGTTTCACTGCTTATCTCGAGAGATATATATATATACCCTATCACATATATATTATATATCCTCTCTTCTGTGAGGTTATCGGCCACCACTTGGGGAGGTTTTCACTGGGATCCTTGAGGCCGCACCAGCTCCTCTCGTACAACGACTTCGACGTCCGCACCAGCTTCGTCTTGTCCCGCGTTGACACCAGTCTTCGCAGCACATTTTTTCCAGCGTTACCGTTCGCTGGGAATCTTTTTCGCCTTATTGAACCATCTGAGGCCAGGGTCGCACCAGCGCCCTCATCTACAATCACGCTGAGCACTCCACCTTACGTTTTACCTGCCATGGCATCAGCTAGCCGCCGCAGTCTCGGTGACGTGCTCCGCTCCGCGCGTGCGGCATCAGCTTCGCCCACGCCTACGTCATCACCGCAGTCTGGTTCCCAGGCTCATTCACCACGTGCTCGCACTGCCGGCCTTGATCCGGTGGTGCGCATGAGCACCCTCATCAACAAGCCCGACTTCATTTCACCCGCTGCCACGTCTGCTGACTTCCACCGCGACGCCTCGGTCTGGGTTTCTACCCCGGTCCGAGCTTCTCAGCAGCACGAGTACAGCGACCGCATGGACTACGCCTTCAGCTATGGGGAGGAACTGGTTAAGTTGCTCCGCTCCCATGGCTTTAAGCCTCAAAAGGGTTTCACGCTCGACGGTTCCGACACTGAGGCCGACTTCGCCATTTTGCTCAGCAACCTTCGACACGTGTTGTCCCCGATTTCGCACTTCGAGTACGACAAGCTTTTTGACTTGGAGCACGAGTACCTGGTTTACCACTGGTCCCTCAACGAGCTCCTCTTCAACATTCTCAAGGGCGTCCTTCAGGGTACGGCACTGGCCCTCTTCCAGGAGTCCGCCCGTGTCCACCCGCGTGATGGACGCTGCGCTCTGCAGCGCCTTCGGTTTCACGTCGAGGCCACCACTGACCCCGACACCTTCCGGTTCTGGACGAAGCTGCGGTCTACCACGATCGACGAGACCGCTGACCCTGCCCCCCAGCTCACGGTGTTTCGGGTTCTGGGGGACAAGCACCAGCGCTTGCACCCCTCCTACGACGATGCCGGCAGGGTGCATGACTTACATCACGTTCTTGGCCGGTCGGCAGCCAGCTCCCCCCATGTGTCGCCACTGTATCTGGTGGTGCTGCGTGAGCTGGCTGCCGGCCACGCATTCACGTTCTCGGCCTTGCTCCTTCGCCTCAGCACCGTCTGGCAGAGCGAGGGCCACCTTGCACGTCTCCGTTCCCCATCCGCAGGGTTCGGTGGTGGCAAGCACGCCCCCACCTCTGCATCATTCAACTCCGTGCAGCGCAGCAACATCGTGAAGCCCGTCGGCGACTGGAAGCCGTCGCCCCGCCGCGGCCTCTACCTCGTGTGGGAAGGTGTCGGCTACCCGTGCGTCACGTGCTTCCGCCTCTGGGGGCTCACTGACGCTCACCTCCCCACCCGTGGTGTGTGCCCTTACTCATGCGCGGCGTCATTTGCCCCCGGGCAGGCACCAGCGGGCGCGCCGGCTGCACCGCCTAGTGGTATTACCAAGGGTACTTCTTCAACTGGCCGGACCCCTACGATCCATCACTACCCGTGCTTCCTGGCCAGACCCTTCTGGGTTCCCCGACCGGCGCTCCTCCGTCTCCCCCTCCGTCTCCAACCATATCCGGCGTCCCTCCGTCTCCAGATAATAGCCCCCCACCTTCCCCCCCTCACGAAAGCGACACTGAAGAATAAATAAAAGGCGAGCAGACCCTACCTTCTGCTCACCTGTGGCTTTTGCCACACCCAGTCTGCGATCTAATCAGCTCAGCAGCCAGTATGTCACAGCATACATCAGAGTCCCTTTCCAGCATGGGGGTCAGTGCAGAGCCGCTACGCCCCCCATTGTTCTCACCCCTCACCTTTCCATCCCCCACCACATACGCTTCCACTTACCCCTTTCCACTCCCAGGCACCACCATGCCCTATACCGCGGTGCCACGTCCATACACCATGCCCGATGGCTCCCCCGCACAGGCCGTATGGAACGGCTCCAACTGGGTACTCCCCCAATCAGCGCCCCTCGCTGGGGGAGTGTCGCCGGTGCCATTTACACTGGGGACTCATCACCCTATGGGCTCGTACCCCACGCCGTTCCAACAACAGCTGCAACAACAGCAGCAGTGGCTTGCGTACCAGCAGCATCAGCAACAGTGGCCACAACAACAACAACCGCTGGAACCAATGCAGCAGCAGTTACAGCAGCAGCAGTTCCAGCAGCAACAGCTACAGCAGCAGCAGCAGCAACAGCAGCAGCAGCAGCAGCAGCAGCAGCAGCAGCTACGGCCGCAACAGCTGGTACCAGCCACCTCGATGCTGTACGACCCTACGGCGGATCCCTCACCGCAGCCGCCCTTCATCAGCATTGGTGCCGCGATCCTACCAGACCCTCTGCAGGCACCTCCTGATGGCGGAGCCCGACAGGGCGTTCCGAGCGGGGCTTCACTCTTGGTACGCCATCTCCCCGCGGTGGCAGCTGACCCAGAGGCCCGCAGGCGTCGACGCTCCCGAAGGGAATCCTCGGGCCCTGCGACGCACGGCAGGCACATCCCAAGCCTGAGCCGCTCACCAGAGCACTCTGACCCCGAGTCCGGCACGGACGTCAGCCGCACCAGCACGGGGTCCAGGGGCAGCCGGGGCACGCTTACGCGGGCAGAGCGCAGGCGGAGAGCTGCCCGCAGGTCCGGGTCCGATTCGGACGCAAGCAGCCGAAGTGAGCACATTCGCAGGGAGGTCCTTGCGGCAGTACAAGCCGTGGACCTCTCCGCGATGCTCTCAAGAGGGCTCGCCCCGCCAGGCGCAGCTGTATCTGCAGAAACCCCTCCATCAGGCGACCCTCAGAGCAGTGCACAGGGAGCCCTGGCGGCGGACCAGGCCCTCGAGGCGGACGCTACAGACAGCGAGACCCCCCCAGAGTCTCTGACTGTCGCTGGGGCGGCCCCCGCCGAGCCTCCCACTCAGGACCCCCTCAACATGATGGTGGCTCGCCGACGACAATCGATGGAGTCAGTGGTGCACGGTGGTGGTGACCCCGATTCAGAGCGCAGAGGTTCCAGCCCAAGGAACTCGCCCCCAGGTCCCCCTGATGACCCACCCCCAGACCCTTCTGGTGACCCCGACCGAGGACCAGAGCCCTCTTACCCTCAGTATCCAGAGGTTCGGGCTCTCTTCATCACTCACGACGGTGGGTCACTGTGGGTACACCAGTCAGCGGGGGTGCGAGGCGCGGCGACTGTCTCCTTACCACGGGACGAACGCCGCAGAGCTGGAGTGCAGGGTGACACCATTCTCTTCACGATTATGCATCTGTTGGGAGCTCCGCTATAGGCTTACGCACGCATGGGAGGTCGTCTACACCACACACCGCTACCCCTCACCAACCCCCGCGTGGAGACCTGGGTACTCATGGTCGACCGCGAGATCATGGACATGGCCATGGGAGACCCAGCTGCAGCTAATGTGCGGTCTACGAGTATGGGACAGCCGGTGTGGGAGTGGATACCAGCTACTGCGCGGGAGTCTGAGATGCTGCACTTTGACCAGGACGGCCTCGCCGCGTGGTCTGAGGTTAGTAACTCCGACTGGTACCGGAGCATGAGCGTGGTGGCCGCGCAACCACCTACCCCCATGCCCTTCCACACGCCCCTCCCGCTCTCCGCTCCATCACCAGCACCTGCACCACCGCCCATCCCTGGGCCGCCAACCTCCGCATTACCGCCTGCCCCAACCGCAGTCCCCACGAATCCCGCGCCTGCACTCCCACCCGCGCATGCTCCAGGACCACCACCTTCAGCCCGCTTTCCCCACTCCGCCACCGCGAACCCCATCCTTTCTCCCCGCGCCGCCCCCTTTGTGCCAGGTGTCATCCGACTGCCGCAGGGCACTAATCTGCGGGCGTCTTCGGACGAGGTCCGCCAGGAGCACAAGGTCAAGGAGATGGTGCTGAAGCTGGTCAAGGGCGTGACTAAGTTCCCCCGCTCCGCGGCCGACACCAAATCGGCCGACAAGGATGGCCTACTGGCGCAGCTGGAGCATTACTCCAACCTGGTGCGGAAGACTTTCCAGGAGGCCATCGTGGTCGAAGCGCTGACCACCCCCAGCTGTACGCCGTCTGTATCGGAGTACCAGGCGAGTGTGTCGAGCCTCCTCTGGAGCTTCAAGTAAGGAGTATACTCTGCAAGACCAGCAGAAGAGGTTCTTGGAGCGGGCGGCGGGGATCTTCGGGTCCGACCAGGCCTGGCACCAGCGCTACGTGGAGTTGGACGTGTTCTTCAGCGACCTGGCGGTGTGCTCCCTGACACAGGGCTACCTGGAGAACACGCACGGCGAGGCCATCGCACTGAAGCAGGCGCCGAATGCGACCGCGGCGGAGTACTTTTCGCGGTTGGAGACCCGCATGGCTTCGGTCAACTTCCTGGCTGGCAGGGTCCCCAACTGCGTGGAGATGTCCAACCTATCCATGCTCTCCACGTACCGCCGAGGGCTGAAGTATGCGTCCAAGGTGATGCGGCGCCTCAGGGCCATCCACCTGGACGTCTCCAAACCAGAGGAGTGGGAAAGGAAGGCTGCCTCTGACGACATCCCGGGCACCCACAACGCCCTGTTGAAGATACGGGAGGTCGCTGAGGAGGTGGAGAATGACATCGACACGGAGGCAGCTCAGAGGCGCACTGCAGACCGCCCTCCCCGAACTGTCTCCTTCGCAAACCCACCTCCTCGTTCCCCCTTCTTCAGGCGCACCCCCTCCTCGAACCGCCCAGCGCTCGCCATGCTGGAGAACGGGCCCACTACTGCCGCTGCCGCGGCGGTCACCCCGTTACCACCACCACCTGGTCTCTCCCGCCCTGACGCACCGAAGGTTCGCCGGTGTTTCGCCTGCGGCTCCGCGGAGCATATCGTCCGCAACTGCACGGATGAGGCCAAGCTGAAGGAGTGGAGAGCCAACGCTCCTGCCCGACTGGCAAACTCTCCTGGATTCGTGGCCGCTGTCGTCTGGGCCATCGAACAGCAGGAGGACCTCTCCCGGGTGGACGGCGTTCCAGAGGAGCTCTCCGAGGAGGTTTTGGCGCTCGCCAGCTGTGAGGACGAGCAAAGCTACCAGACTCTGGCGGCACTCGCTGGCATCGAACTTGTGGAGGGCGACGGCCTCCCCCCGGTCGAGGATGACGAATGACTGGCCGGCGACCAGTCCCCGACCCTGTCCCTCGGGGAAGTGAGGTCACACTCTGGCGATCAGACCCTCTCCACCCAGGAAAAGCGGTCAGAACCAGAAGTACCCCAGTCCCTGACCCTGCCCTTCGGGAAAGTGAGGTCACACCCTGGTGATCAGACCCTCTCCGCCCTGGAGAAGCGGTCAGAACCAATGGAACCCCGACGCGCACGAGGACGTAGAGATCCTTGGGGCCATCGACCTCATCCCAAGAGCGTGGCCTTCACCTCTGGAACACGCTTGCGACACACCTACCGCTCAGCTGGTGCCCCGCCACTACCGAGGGATGACTTGGCCAGTCACCCCCTTGCAGAAAGTGGCCCTTTCGACGAGCCGTCTCTACCTCTCGATGATGGCCCTGCTTACACACAGGCAAGGATCGAGGGTCGGAGGGGGCGGCGAGTTCCCCGACACAGGCCCCCCATCATGGGTAGCAACCTTGGAGGGTCCCGTGATCTTCGCCCCCAGCCGCGTGCTGTTCTACCACTACCCAATTACCAGTCCAATCTCGCGGACCCGCGGAAGAGGCTAACTGCGTGGCATTGGAAGAGGGAACTATACTCCCTCCCTCTTGAGGTCGCCATGCAAAGGGTTCGCAGAGCTCTGCGTAAATCCCCAGAAGCTGCTAAAGCCCTGGTGGACAAGATGTGGGAGCGCACCCGCAGCCGCATGCATACGCTCTGGGAGCCGATCGCCAGAGGAGCACGTGAACCGCGCCAACCAGCTGGCGGAGAGAGTACGCATCGCCCGCGAACCTCAAGATCGCAGGGAGGGTCATCAGCGCATAGCATTGTGGCACCTCCTCTCGCACGACGGCCGCCAACAAGCCCTCGAGCCCCCTAGCGTCAGCTCCTCTGACCTCTACGCAGCTTGGAGGGAGTTGTCGCCCGCCGAGCAGCTGGAGGCGATCGCCACCTCGAGTCCGGACTCTTCCCCCGGCAACAGACTGCTGTGGGAAAAGGAGGGCGTGCGAAGAGCAGCAGCGAGGTCTTCGACATCTCTCTGCACCCTGGACACTGAAGTGGGCACGATACCCGGGACAGCGGGAGACGTGGGCCTGCCTGGCGCCTGGTGTAGTCTACACGCGGTGCACCAGTACAAGATGAGGAAGCTGGGCCCCAGCCCTTTAAGAGCATCCCCCCCATCGCCCCCGCTGGTCGAGCCCACACCGGAGACGGCATCTTCGCTCCACGCTGACGCGCCGACTACCCCGGGAGGAAACCTTGAAGATCCACCCGACTGCGCACAATCTTCGCCCGAAGTGGCAGAGGAGACCTCTACTTGCAGTTCGCTCTGCTTCACCCAGCAGATGACCACCGTCAGGACGCACGAAGCAGAGGATGCGCTGCCCCGTCTGGACAGCCATTCCATCGCTGAAGACCCCGAGGTGATGGAAGCGGAGTCCTCGGTCGATTCGCTCCGCTACACCCAGCAGATGGCGGTGGCTGGGACCCATGAGGCGAGAGCTGAAGGGAGTCACCGGAGCTCCCACCAACTCGCCCTCGACTTCCCCACCAGCAGCCCCCAGCATGACGAGGACCCCCTCAGCCACAGCGAGACTCCCCACAGCAGTCTCACCAACAGCGCCACTACCCATGTGAGCCCCACAGTGATCGGGGAATGGCCAGATTCGCATCGGGATCGGAAAGACAATGAAATCGAATATCAGATGTCGGGGGTATGACAGTATGACAGTATGACAGTACAGTAGTATGACAGTACTGTATGGCAGTCATCGTGTCAGTCCGTCGACGTAACATCTGAATCGAGAATGACGAATCGGAATTAGAAATGAGATCGGATCGGGAATTGAACGTTGAGCCGTGGTGTGACATCGGGTGCCGGGTGGTTGACCCTGCAGCCCGAGTGACGAGTGAATAAGTAGAGCACTTGAGAAGTGTTTAGCCTTCAGAACTCGGAACCGAATTATCGTTTACACCTCAGTCTGGCCCTGATCCAGTATATTATAAAAACCGAATTGTGTACCTTTGCACGTTTCAATAAAAAACATCATTCCGAGCATCTGTCGTAGTGCCCCTGGCACAGATGGTACCGAAGCTAACGTTGGTATCGAAGCTAATGGAGATTCAATCAAGAATGTGAATATTATTTCTCTATTGTCGTAAACGGCTCACAGATTCAGTGCCTGTAGTGACAACAACTTACTACGAGCTGTATTTCCGTCCTTGATGAATGGCTGTCCGGAATGTCATTTCAGTGTGACTAGAACATGGAATCGCCTAGTGATTTGTGTGCATATGAATCTTCTTCAGTACATGGTCACATATCTCAACGGTGTCCATTTTATGTTTGGGCATACACTATTCAGGGACTTGTCATGGTAAAGAAGTATGAATGATGAATGTGTCATTTCAATGCCGACAGGATTGTGACTTGTTGATGACTATGTGCCATTAATTTAAAACTTCTGTCACTTCCCAGAATGAGAATAAAGAATGTGTAGCGTAATTGGTTAGTGCGCTTGGAAATCATCTGTTGATTGCGGGTTCGAGTCCCGCCATGGCTTCTTCCAGGGCTTCTTGGCCTAATGGACGAGGCGACAGACTTCTAAACATTCCAGAATGCGCTTTCAAAGAGTCATAATTCCTCAATGAAGCATGCGTATCTCATGTGCCAAAATGGTATGAAACCACAAGTATGATGTCAATATATATGCGGATGGTTTATACCATTGTATGCTATTCCACAAGTAAGTAGTGATATCAGAATGAAACAAGTTTGGACAATTGCAACTCAGTACAAACCCGAGTGCATTCAAGTTCACTTGTATGCTCAGAATCTGAATCTAATGTACTTTCTATAGTATGCCACATTATTACACAGTACAGTAGTACTGTGTACTCCCACAAAGGGGGGTCCTTTCCTCAACAGGGGTCTCGGGCACTGATACTGTAAGGCGCGTATGACACTGCTGGCATGTGTGACACTGCTAAGTCATCCGCGCATGACACTGCATGTTGTCCTCGAACAGAGAGTGGCTTGCTGATTAACTCGGGGGTAGATAAAAGGAGTTTGTTCGGTACCCTCTCCTTTTTGTCGCCATAATGGGGGGTTTTGTCGCCTTGCAGAATTTTGGGGTTGGGTGCAGAATTTTCGGCTGGATGTAAAATTTTCCGAGAATAGTGATCCGAACCCTTAGAACTGCCATTTCAGTTCTTGTTCTGTCAATTTTTCTCAAGAGATTCTGCATCCACCATCGCCATCGCCAACAGCGTTAGCATTGGCACTTTGCTGGTACTTCAAATACAACTTCGAACGAAAGGCCGCGACGTTTCTTTTCCCGTACGTCGGGTTTATTTCGCGTACTTTGGGTTGATTTATTGCACGTATCTATTTCGCGTACTTTGGGATTCCCCGTACTTTCGGTTTATTTTGCGACACCCCCCTTTCATGGCCCTAATAGGGATGTTTTGTTACATGGCGACACATTATCCATGTTAGGGACTTTATGTCGTGGCGACAAATTTACCCAATGGCGACAAAAAAGCCCCTGGCGACAAAAAAGCCCCGCGTGGCGACAAAATTTCCACGTTACCAGTTTGTTCGCCTTGACGCGGACGGCTACGGTGGCGTCGTCGAGGGTGAAGAGAGAGGCGAAAAAAGGATCCTCTGCCAGAAAACACACCTGGATGGTGGGGACGTCCTTCGCGAAAACCGAAAAGTGAACTAGCGGATACTTCGTCGTCCACGAGCTGAATGTCGTTGTCGCCCACACACTTCTTTAAAACGTACTTGTACATGCTGTCGTCGAATCGGCCACGTTATTGAAGTGTTTTGCACGCCGCTAAAACGTGTGTACGGCCGATCTATCTGCCGGTGTTGCTGGGGGACACAGCCGCTTATGAACCAGCCACGATGTCGAAAATAGTTGCTAGGGAGCGACGGCGTGCGTGTCGCCATCGCGGAACCGTATGTGTTTGAGTCAGCAGAGCATGAGCTGCAGAGGGAGCTGTATACGAGTGATGCGCGCTTTGACATTGTAATAAATTCAAAATCGAGCTTCACAGTTTTCAGTCTCAACGCGACTTAAGACTTCAATGGCGGGTTGCTATATATGCAAGCATATAACGGAAACCTGAACAATGTGGGTAGAAGCGGCTGCACGAGAAGGGTGCATGCCCAGCGGAGTAACGCAAGCACTTCGACGAACTGAACCTGAGAAGCTCAGGTCCACGAATTTACGAGCGATTGGGAACGGCAGTCTCTTGGGATATCCGGCATCATCTCACACCAAAGGCATGCAGCGCCCTCGCCTAGTACTTGATGACGACCGTGGCAGTGCTCATCGTTTCGACCTGCTTCTTCCGACGGACGAAGACTCCGACGAGTACTCTGCGGATAGTGAAGACCGTGTCTCGCGAAGCAGAATGCTGAGAAACTGGCTCCCTGATGAATTCATAACGACGTGCCGTGCTGCACAACGAGATGATGGAGAGTATCGGCTGGTCTCGAGCTGCACATCAAGTGACTCGCTTAGGGACGAAGGCGGGATGGCTTCAAGGGTCTGTTGCAGTTGACAAATATCTTGAAGATTGGTTGTTGTGCTCTGAGCTGGACGTATATCATAGGGAGAATATAGCAACCCTGCCTCTAGACTCGTCTGGCTACCAGAGAGTGGAGCTTCCAGCGCTTGGCCGAATCTCACAACACCCCCCTTCGTACGCAGACGCAGTTTCAAGCACGTCCATGGACTCGAGAAATTTGGAGGACGACGAGTCTGCCATCTTGTCCATGTCTGACACCTTGTCCGTCTGGTCCTTTTTTTCTTTTTCTCGCGCAAAGACTCAACGGCGCAGCCGAAACTTGTTGCTGTTTATAAGAGGATGGCGTGTGCCGTATTCTGTTTCGATGACTACGAAGCTAACACGCGTTTTGGAGCTAGGGGCTTCAGCAACACACTTTGAGGAGGCATCTCGCGCAAGGCGGCTTGAGTACAATGCTGCTCACTTGACACGGCATGAGGCCACTTCCCAGCCCTAGTATCAAGTTTCTGGAACGTAGAGCATGGCGTACAGAGGATAGAACTCTCGAAAAGCTTAAACAAAACCCACGATGTTCAAGTTTCTGCACAGCTCGAACAAGAGCTGCGAGGCAAAGTCAGTTCACCTGACTATTCTCACGGACTCTCTCTCTCTCTCTGCGCTCTCTCCCCAAGCCTATGTGATTGTACACTAGCCAATTTAAGCCAAGGAAGTACATCTACTGGGCACCTTCCTTCCCCACCATCCAAAACCGACATACCATATGATCTTATCTGCATCCACCAGCCTGTTAAAAGCTCCCATGCAATGAATATAGAGGACAACGCCACAATCGATAGCAATCTCTCCGAACCAAACTATTGTGTTATGAATATGTTATACATTGATGAGCTTTCACTTAGTACCGCCATATGTTATGACTTGGATTCTATTTCGCACTTTTTGGGGGATCTCACAGTGACTGGGGCCAATCTTTCCGATTAAACGTGGATATCATTTTGAACTGGTGCTGACTGCTACCTAAGACATCCAATACTGTCTGAAACGGCACAGCCCTCTAGCCATAGCCTCCTGCAAACTTGCCAATGAACATGTGTGCACTGACCTTATCCACCACCCCTTTTTCTTACAGAACCTATTCTTAGAAAGATGATCTAAAATGAATGGATGGTACCAATAATGTTGGTACAACCCCATCCCTTGCTGTATGCAATTGCTTTTCGATCACGCAATTGGCTGTGGGATGGTGGTATCTTTTCTTTGCTTTCAAGTTGCGTTGCTTTCATGTGTGGAGGGTAAACATTTTGGACGTCCAGCCTCTGTCTATCTGTGCCGTTGATTCCTGAATCTGCCGCTTTGCACTCGCCTCGATGAATCGCTGCACAAAAAGTACACCAGCAGAAACAACCACACAGGCAGCAGCCCACGTCAGATTTCAGAAGGTGCCCCACACATTTACTGCTGGGGAAGCATACTTTGGCCTTTGGATAACTGGCAGTATGAAATGGAAGCGCTATCCGCTGCAGACCTGAAGAAAGGAATCTATTGGCCAACAAATCCCATCACGAATCAGTGCTGCAAACCGCAGCAGCTTAGATATAGAACGCGCCTTCCGGCAGACTTCTCACTTGGCAACTGGCTGGGACGAAGAGCACTCGCCTGTTGAATCTGCCTGCCGGCAACGTAGTTGGTGTAGGCAAAAGCAGATGCTCAATGCTCGGCAAACTTGCCATCTTGCCTTTGGGCACGGTGCTCGGCAAAGGCATTGGGGCGAGCTCATGGTGCCGGAGGTAGCCTCGCGTGTCTGCTTTCATCCCGTTGGAGATGTTGCGATAGGCGAGTGAGTTGGCTGCAGAGACTCGTCCACCTTGCGCCTTAAAGCTTTGCGGTGGTGAGATGCTCTGGGCAGCAGGTGATGCTTGCACGCGCGGCGAGGTCTTAATGGGAAGTACGGGGTTAAAACTCTCGAGCCTGGGTGTGACTGTATCCGCAACTGGTGCCAAAGGAAGCGCGTTCAACCGGTGGCTGCCTGAAGCGTTAGGAGGTGGCACGCCTGCGCCCAGCACTACTCCCTCCTCAGCCAATCCACGCTTTCGCCAGTAGTAGCACCTCTCACAGGCGAATTTGCAATTCACTTCCAAAAAACCCTAACATCCTGTCTGCTGCTACTGCTGCTGGGCAGTACTCAATGCCCCCATACTCAGGGAGACCACAGAGACACCTCCGGAAGACAGGGGAGGGAATGGACCTCGTAGGAATGGAAAGCAAGTGTCCCTGGTGTGCAGCGAATGCGAGCATGCACACAGAGGACTCGGAAGAGGTGAAAGGCCGGAGCGCTGGGGGCAGGGATGAGGCATTGTGCTTACCTTTGGCCATCTCAGATATCATGCTGCTGTTCGTCCGAGCTTGGTTGGGGTGCTGTTCATTACTAATCGAGCTGAGGAGCCCGAGCACCGACCCGACCCACTCGTGCATCACCTCGGTCAGCCGCGGCGCCTGAACCGCCCTCCCCTCTCCCCCACCTGCTCCTTGCACCGACATTTCCACCTCATATTATATAAATAAATAAATAAATAAGACAGCCTTTGCAGGTTGTGTGGCTTTCATAAGAGGGCGCCGAGCCCTCATTTTCACCTCATCCCTTGACAGCCTTGCATCATGGCCCGCGGCGACTAGGGTGCCATTGAGGCTCAGTCGTATCTGCCACGCTCAGTGTTCCCTCCCAGATGGATCACTGCAGTGTCTGCCATAGCTGGACTCACCACCTCCGAGGGGCTTGCCCGGAGCGCCTCCCCTGCGGCTATAGCAGGAATTATCACCTCCCAGGGCGAAGGGTCCCCCGCCTGCCTATTCTTGGAATCTGCGAGCTGGGCTGATCAGTTTGGTGTACAGGGTGGTTGCCTGTTCACTGAGGTTTACACCAGCTCGAAATCCGAAGAAACCCCTTCGAACAGGGTCGATTCACAGCATGCAGGGGAGAGAGTTTCCGGTGATCATATCAGAACCTTGGGATTAGATCTGATGGCAACGATAGAGATCGTCTGACCGGATTACCAGATGATGAGTCAGATGACGCTCCGCCAATAGGAGCTGCATGAAATGAGGTGATTGGATCGCGCAATCGTTATACTACAAGCAAAATGAGCGGACTGACATTCTGCTGTCTGTTGGAAGGGAACCTGGTTCTTGAGTACTGCACTAGCATGTCGGATCATCTTGTGCGAGGCTAGCTGCTGAAATCTAAAAGCCAAACGCAAGGCTCTCCACCCCAGAAGCTCTCCCCAGAAAGCTACCCAACGCTGGCCCCGCCATGGGCTTCCTTGTACAGATTCGCTGCTTACAGCGGCTCGGGTGCTCAAGGTTGAACTGAACTGGGGACGAGGGTCTTGGGTCCATGGTCGCCGCAAGATGCCGCACCTTGTGAAGATCGTCCTTCGTGACACAGTTGTGGAGCTGCTTCACCGTGTCAAGCAGGCTCGGGTGCTGTGGCAGATCCTCCTGCACTCTCCACACACGCACACACTGAGCGGCATGAGGCCTGCTGATAAGCCACACACGGACACACACGGACATACACCATCCCGCACGCCGCTTCGAGGCTTCCTCTGGCGCCGGTCCAAAACATTGCCGCAGCTCGCCAGCGCCCACCTCTGCAATGCTCGACACCACTGTTGTGAAGATGTCACCTTCTGTGAAGCTACGGGCGCCCCATTCGTTCAAAATGCATCGCAGAGCACACATGGCAGCTGGTGTGCCGACCTCGCTACTCTTGCCCCTCGCCCCCCCCCCCAGCCTCTGCCCACGGCATCTTCACCTGGGTGCCGTACTGGCAGATCTTCATTCGCTGCAGCAAGCCCACACGCTTCGTCATCACGGTGCCGTTTGTCAGAGTGATCTTCATGGTCTTCACGAACAGCTTGCGGGCCTGGTTCCAGAGGCTCTTCAGCCCATTCACATTCCTGAGGGGCCGGCATCCACCCCCGCCCCGCAATTCCCCCTTCAGCCCATTTGTGTTTCTGAGAGACATGCCCCTGCGCCGACATTGCCCCACCATCTCCCCACGCTGCTTCCTGCATAACGTGGGGTGTCCTTCTCGGGGGGCCCGGCATGCAAGCACGATTCTTAGGGCTGCAGCTGGGATCTGGCATGCACGATTCTTAGGGCTGCAGCTGGGATCTGGCATGCACGATTCTTAGGGCTGCAGCTGGGATCTGGCATGCATGATTCTTAGGGCTGCAGCTGGGATCGGGCATGCACGATTCTTAGGGCTGCAGCTGGGATCTGGCATGCACGATTCTCAGGGCTGCAGCTGGGATCTGGCATGCACGATTCTTAGGGCTGCAGCTGGGATCCTGGCATGCCGATTCTTAGAACTGCATGTGGGATCTGGCATGCACGATTCTTAGGGCTGCAGCTGGGATCTGGCATGCATGATTCTTAGGACTGCAGCTGGGATCGGGCATGCACGATTCTTAGGGCTGCAGCTGGGATCTGGCATGCACGATTCTCAGGGCTGCAGCTGGGATCTGGCATGCGATTCTTAGGGCTGCAGCTGGGATCTGGCATGCACGATTCTTAGAGGAGCTGCAGCTGGGATCTGGCATGCACGATTCTTAGGGCTGCAGCCGGGATCCTGGCATGCGATTCTTAGGGCTGCAGCTGGGATCTGGCATGCACGATTCTTAGGGCTGCAGCTGGGATCTGGCATGCGATTCTTAGAGATATGAGGCAGGATCTGGCATGCATGATTCTTAGGGCTGCAGCTGGGATCGAGCATGCACGATTCTTAGGAGCTGCAGCTGGGATCTGGCATGCGATTCTCAGGGCTGCAGCTGGGATCCTGGCATGCACGATTCTTAGGGCTGCAGCTGGGATCGGGCATGCACGATTCTTAGGGCTGCAGCCGGGATCGGGCATGCACGATTCTTAGGGCTGCAGCCGGGATCTGGCATGCACGATTCTCAGGGCTGCAGCTGGGATCTGGCATGCACGATTCTTAGGGCTGCAGCTGGGATCTGGCATGCACGATTCTTAGGGCTGCAGCTGGGATCTGGCATGCACGATTCTTAGGGCTGCAGCTGGGATCTGGCATGCATGATTCTTAGGGCTGCAGCTGGGATCGGGCATGCACGATTCTTAGGGCTGCAGCTGGGATCTGGCATGCACGATTCTCAGGGCTGCAGCTGGGATCTGGCATGCACGATTCTTAGGGCTGCAGCTGGGATCTGGCATGCGATTCTTAGGGCTGCAGCTGGGATCTGGCATGCCGCGATTCTTAGGGCTGCAGCGAGGATCTGGCATGCACGATTCTTAGGAGCTGCAGCTGGGATCTGGCATGCACGATTGCGGGCTGCAGCTGGGATCTGGCATGCACGATTCTTAGGGCTGCAGCTGGGATCTGGCATGCACGATTCTTAGGGCTGCAGCTGGGATCTGGCATGCACGATTCTTAGGGCTGCAGCTGGGATCTGGCATGCACGATTCTTAGGGCTGCAGCTGGGATCTGGCATGCATGATTCTTAGGGCTGCAGCTGGGATCGGGCATGCACGATTCTTAGGGCTGCAGCTGGGATCTGGCATGCACGATTCTCAGGGCTGCAGCTGGGATCTGGCATGCACGATTCTTAGGG
>LGRX02012196.1:0-20274 GCA_001247695.2 Cymbomonas tetramitiformis
ACCAAAAAAATAAGGAAGAGGTCCAAAATAAGGAAGGCGCTCGCTGGCTGGCATGCTTTCGGCAATCTTAACATAAGGAATTGACGCTGGCATAACTTGACGCGGTGCACATGGCTTTAGGCTAATTATTGCACATGGCATTACTGTAGGCAATTATTGGTGTTATGGTGTGTACACCATAATATCTGTCTGTCTGTCTTCATGTCTGTGTGCAGCTCTCTAAGCTGTTGCCTACTCGCTGGGTCCATTTTATCACTTCGAAAAATCAGCACACAGTTTTCTCGAAAATTTCAGTTTGTAAGGCTGACGTGAGGAAAATAACGAATGGTGCTGGCTGGCTCATGAATCGCGTTCCTTCTAATGAACAATTCATTAGCACCGGCGGCGAGGGGGGTCACGATTTTAGTGATTTGGCTGGCTGGAGCCAGATCTCTGTTTCATTAAATATGAGTGTTTACTGTATCACATGATGGAGGTTTTCCAATATGGACGAGCAACACTTCAAAATATAGTCGATTATTGTAACGAAGTTGCATTTTGTAATGAGTTGTACAATATTTTGGTTGAAGATAAAAAGTATGAATGTTTAGATATGGACGATATTCATAATGCCCTTAGTACGGCATTAATTGTTCGAGCTGTGCATAACGATCCCGAGTTTGATGTTATGGATGAATCTGATAATGACGACGACGGTTGGGAAGAAATAATAATACTATAATCTATATTAATGGATCGTCAAGAATTGATACGCTTAGCCAAACTTCAATACCCCGATATTAAAGAAGCTCGTGTAGAATTGCTTGTAGATGATTATATCAAACGTCCAGAATTTTACGATGACCTTTGTACTGGAAACATTGAAGAACCAATTCTTTTACATCGGGATACTGTTGATTCTATAAAAGATAATTGTTATATTAATATAGATGAGCGTAATTAGCACAAGAACGCTATTCTTGTCTTCCGAAGACAATAGCAATGGAGACGCACGTGTTTTGCAAATGAACATACCCACTCAGCTGATAAGTTACCGAGCACAAACCAAATTGAGATTAACTTTGAATACTTTCTCTTGTGCAAAGACATGGTATAGTATCAACGAGACCAATGGCATCTTCTATGTGGGTGATACGGCAAACCATACTTTAACGGAAGTACAAATACCTTATGCAAATTATACTGATTTAGACCAACTAACAAGATTATTACAAACAAGCATAAAGACTGCCATTGTTGGATACACCGGTGATGTAACTGTGTTATACAATAATAGCGGCGATGGACTTGATTATAAGAATAAATTTCGTATAACGTTGAATCCTGCAGCACCCAATATTAAGTTTGTATCATTCAGCGTTAGCGGTGATTTTCAAGCTTTATCTGGAAGTAACCTACAAAATGCCTTAAATTCAGTTTCCACAGTTGGAAAATACAATGACTCAGATCAGCTTTTAGGTGGAAGAGTCAACAGAAGCACAGCTGGTTTGGGTGAAATATCTGAACTTATAGACTTGTTTGGCATCACTACACCCAACTCCGTGTTTCAATCTGTTTATCCATGTAACATTCAAACCAACGACGCCTTGTACCTTAGGGTCACATCGTTACCAACACACAATATTGAATCAACCAATCTTTCTACTTTTACAAACAATAACGAAATGATCAGTTCTGATATCTGGGCGAAAATACTATTGCCTAGTGACACGACGACAGATTTCATAAGATACATAGATCCAAACGACAACTTTGTTATTGAAGTGTCTGGGTCTCAATTTACTTCATTTAGAATCACACTTACAGATTCTAAAGCAAGACTGATCACATTGGCCTCTCCGACCCAAGCATCAGACGGCAGTATTAACTATTCATTAAGCATTAAGGTCGAAGAATTGGCACCTGCTGGTCTCTCAGATATTTTATAATCTTTATAATATATATACAAAAATGAGCCTCCCCATGTCATTGGCCTACGGCTTATCGAAAATGAATTCGTATTCAACTAATTACTTCAGATTAGAAACGACAAATCTCACTAAAGCATCGAGGTATTCAACTATAACTTTGAATCTGCCTGTCAATTCCATCGTGAATATGAAGAGTCTCAGTATGCATTGCAAAGGTTCGTGCAAAACTCCTATAGCATATACGGACAATGGAAATAAAGATTTAATTGTTACGCTTCCCAACGGGTTGGAAAAGCTCATCTCTAGGTGTGAGGTGTTCGCAGGAGGGCAGCAATTGACCACTGGTTTTCAATCTTACAGCACGGTAGCAACCGTTCTCGACACTATCAAAACAACACTCAGTAAAGAAATGACTTATCAACGTGTTCTCAAAAATCAAGAAATCAATGTTGCTGACAATTTCTATGCCACACCACGTCCATACATCTTGAATACCTGGCTCAGCATATTAGGACAAGCCGAGCCCAGTTATATCGATACAAGTCTTCTTCCTCCAGTTCAAATACAGTAAGGCTGTACCTGCACGGGCCTGAGGTGTTAGGAGCGTTTGTCCAAGGTAGTCCACCTGAAGTCGATCTCACGGAAAAAGCCCAACAGACTTTAATATCACAAGGGGACTTTTTATTAGACGACCTTTACTTTACCGTAGAAACAATCACTTTCAGTTCAGGTGTCTACGATGCCGCCGTGGAATCAAAATTGCGTGACGGTTTTTTGGAAATTCCGTATCGTAACTATTTTTCATTTTTTGAAGGGGCCTCTACGATGGACAAAAGTACGCGATTCTCTTTGAGTTCACAGTGTATTGATAACATATATGCTGTTCAACGCCCAGGGGATTATCGGGATAAACCTTTAGGACTTATCAAATTGGAAAACACCTGTGGTACATCTTACCTCCCGTCTTACTTTAGATTTTCAGCTGGTCATTTAGGTGCTCTACAATTTAACTTGAATAACCTGTTCGTTCCTAACTATCGAGTCGACCCTCTTGCAGCGTTCAATCTGCTGTGTATCGGTAAAGCTGACAACTATGGTACGCTATCGGGTTGTAAGATTAACAGTTATGAAGATTGGCTCAACAATCAGTTCATTCCTATGGTACGTTTGAATCTCCCCTCCGAAATGAATATCCGGAGTATGGCAGGATTGGATTCTCGGGGTTTGAACAGTTCCTTCTATTTTCAAACTCATATAGCACAACCAGCTGACGCTTTACAAAGGGTAGATCTGACAAAGAGTAACGAGGTAATGATTATTTGCGAAACGACCGCCGTTCTTCGTATTGGTCAAAACCGTGTAATCGAAACGGTATTTTAAAAAGCGGTTAATAGTATACAAACATGGCTCAACAACCAGGATTGTTTGGGTACAACATGATAAAAGATGTAGGACCGAACGTGGACAAACAAATTCACACCGCGACGATGTTTCAAATGTCAGGTTTTAGACCGGTTATGATGCAACAACTCCCGTGTAAAACAATCAATGACATCACATATCCACCATTCAGGATAAGCAACGTTCATCCTTTGGCGGGATACAAAAGTTATACTTTAGGGCACGGTCAAAAAGTGTCCAAAGAAATGGAAATGTTCCATTTTCCGATGGAGCATCCATTAAATAGTCGATTGTTGCAACCTGTGCCTTTGTTTTTTTCATAGATTAGTATATACAATGTCAGCTTTCGGAAATGAATTGAATGCAAAAACCTTGACTTATGCCAATACTACGTTTCGCACAACACTAAGAAATGGAACATTGATACAATTAACAAAGGATGATGTACAGAATCAAATTATATTAGGTGATACTGCTTCAACTGTTCGGTTGCCGGAATGTCTACCTGCTATCAAAGGTAAAATGTTTACAATTTATAACGGAACAGCCACAACAGGCGGACCAGTGACTCTTCAAAAGTTTGAGGGTGACAGAATAAATGGATCTTCAGACACAACTAACGGCGATATTACTTTAGAAAATGGTGCAACCAATGGAGACAAAATAACGAGCGTCACTCTAATTGCATCAGGCGAAAGGACGTTTGAATCAGGTTCAACTACCGTTGTTGACCTTCCAGGAAATTGGTATGTGATTTCAACATCTTATCGGAATACATATTAAAATATAAAAAGTGTAGTATATAATGTCAGCTTTCGGTTCAAATTTAATTGTAACAGAAATTAACGGTAAAGCATATGTGCCGACCCCAGGTCCGACTGATACACTAACGTGCGATACAGTTGTGTGCCAAACTATAGGCAGCGTTGAATCACCGCTTGAGACCATGCACATCGGCTCGGACATACGCTACCAGAACGATATCAAATTTATAGATACTCAAGACCCATTGAATGAACGAGAACAAATGTCCTTGTTGACAGATGGGTCGCTAAAAGTACACACATCAATCAAATTCAACGATTTCGTGTTGAACAATCCAATATCGAAATCACGATTCTCTGCAGGCCTCGATGACCTCGATGCTTCGTTCGAGATCAAAAGCTTAGACCCAGTAGAACAAACACGTGTTAAGATAGGCGAAACGGGCATCAACGAGGTAACCTGCTTGCAGACAACAATCAATATAGAGCCTTTCGGCAGTGGGGTATTGATAAACGACGGCCCACTCGTATTGAATACGGGTGACATCACGTTGACCGCAGGTAAATATCGTGGAGACGGTTCTTTGCTCCAAAACCTGCCGTCCGGGGCAAATCAGAATTTACAATCGGTCACTGATCAAGGTAGCACGACCAGTGTCGCCGATGTTTCATACACCGGAACGGGTACCATGGTAGTCAATCAAGAAAAACTGAGTGGCAATAATCTTAGACTTGAAAGTGGCTCTCTCGGTCTAGGTAAGGTATCGATAGGAGAGCAGTCTCAAGGGTATACAAACGCCGACCACATTGGCGACCGTTCTATCGCAATCGGCCGCAATGCATTATCTATTGACAATACAACAAGTAATGATACGATTGCAATTGGTTCCGGTTCGTGTAATAGTAATTGTGGTGACTATGTCGTGTCTATTGGCGACGACTGTGGTCAGGTTAACTGCAAAGATGCAGCAGTGAACATTGGAAAATATGCAGGTGAATATACAGCCGGTGAAAGTTCCATAAACATTGGTGCGTTGGCTGCACAAAATTCTGCTCAGAGTGCCGTAAACACCGATAACACAATCGTTTTAAACGCGAGCGGGGTTGAACTGAATGCCGGTGTTGCTAATAGTTGTTATATAAGACCTATAAGATTGTCTCCCGACCCAGCAAGCGAGTCACAAATGTTGCATTATGACACAGCATCCAATGAGGTCCGATATGGTCCTGTTTCTAGTGGCGGCGGTGTTCCAAGTTTATCACAGGTCCTTGCTGTCGGAAACACCGGTGGTTCAATTAACCTCACTTCAGATTTGGATACGACGGCCATAAGAATCACGAACAGCATTGATTGGGCTTACACAACACCAGACACATCTTCAATAACAACTGATGGTATTCCATTAACCCAACTCACAAGTTCTTATAGGAAGACTACATCACCAAACACATTCACAGGCCAAGTATATACGATGGTAAACACAACAGCTTCTACAATAACATCAGGAACTGTTCTTTCTTTTGACGATGTAAGCACTAACATTAATGGTGTCAAGCCATATGCCGCTATCAACACCACTACTAATACCAATGTGCGGCCGTCATTGGTGTATGTGTCCAAGATAGTCTTGCAGGCAATTCTTGTTTTGTACTAATTAGCGGTTTCTGTTCTGTTAACTGTATTGATGGATCGTACACCAAGGGTCAGCTTTTAGGACTTCAAGCAAATGGTGTTGTCAATTCTTCGGCAGTTGCGGCGACTAATGGTGTAATCGGGTGTTGTATGGAAACCGTAACTCATGCATCGCCAAATGCAGTTATATGTTATTTACAACCGTCATTTAAATTGTAAATATATTGTAAATGCCTGTAAAGCGAAATAATCCTAATTTACCAAGTTGTGAAACCGTCGTTCAAGATGGGGTCGGTATGAGGATAAAAGGTATTGTAAATGGTAGACTCGCAAACACTCGATGCAAGGTAAGAAACATTGCTAACGCCCAAGGAAACGTAGTTAGATATAGTAAACAGAACTTACCAAAAACAAAAGCAAAAACAAATCAACGTCAATCTAGGGTGAACGTATCATTAGAGGGTGGGACCGGTGCAAACGCCATTTTAATATATGATACAGGGGCAACGTCCACCCAAATGAGCACAACAGATGCCAGACTTATAGGAATAATTAAACCAGACGGTACGTCCGATTATCATAATCAACCACAACGTGCTACCGGTATAGGCGGTTCGGTTGCCACAACACAATATTCCGACGTTCCTTTAATATTACCAGCGACCGGTGAAGTCACAGAAGGCTCGGTATTGGTTTATCCTAACGCTATAGGATTGTTAGGTATTTCACATATAAAACACTTTAAACGATACCGCGTGAAATTTAAATAGGTACATATGATATATGTCAAGTTTTGGACAAAGTTTAGTTTGTAAGAATTTAACATGTACAACGATTAATGGCAATTCACCATCGGGTGGCAGTTCAAAATGGACCGATGTTGCAGGGACAGATAATATAGAACGAGGTAACGGAGACGTGATTGTAAAAGATACATTAATAGCTGAAAACGCAACGATCAACGACAAATTGACTGTTGAGAACGATATTGATATTCAATCTGGCGGTATTCAAGCTGCCGCCGGTAATTTTACTGCTTGTAATAGTATCAATTTAAAAGCTAATAGTGTATCAGCATTTTCGGGAAATTTTGTAACAATAAATAATAACACAGAAGTAAAGGGTCAAATACTCAATATTGCACAATTAGGTCCTGAAACTAATATAGAAATGCAAGGACCTAAAAGTGCTAGTTCAACTTTTATTAATCTGAATACCACTGGTGTAGACGAAGCAAATGCTACAACTATATATTTTGTAAATTTTAAAAAGAAACCTGATAATAATACATTTTTTAGAATTAATATGTCGGGTGATATTTCCGGAGTTCGTAATGTGGCGTTAGAAAGATTGACATTGCCGACACAGTTGTCTTATAAAGGTTGTCAAATTATTACTGCTTTGACAGGTGGAAATGTAAATGACAGAACAGTAGTTATACCAGCGTGTAAATTCATTTGCTTCTTTGATTTGACGTTAGGTGCAGCCGATGTAGATTCTGGTGTAAAAGTCATGAATATCACATTTAATACATCTGCTCTTCCAATAACGAACGCACAAGTAGATGATAGAAAATATACAATAGATGTAAGTGCAGTTTCAACAGGAAATTTATTTAGAATTAAAGCGGGCACAGTGGGTAATGGATTGGTGTCTATTGGCGAATCAACTCAAAATGACGGTTTTCCAAATGCAAACCGTTCGGTTTTGATAGGTAGAAATAGTGGGGCTTTTAATTGTTTGAACGATTCAATATCCATAGGCAGCGGTGCCGGGAACAATCAATGTAATGCTTTCGTCGTAAACGTTGGGGACGACGCAGGACAAAGCTTTGCTTCCGAGAATTCAGTAAATATTGGAAAATTCGCAGGGGAATATTTGGCTGGGGAAAATTCAATCAATATTGGTGCTTTTAGTGCTCAAAACTCCGCTCAAAGTGCGACAGCTATTGATAATACAATAATTCTTAATGCAAGCGGCGTAGAACTTAATGCTGCTGTAAATAATTCTTGTTATATTCGACCTATTCGGGCAAGTCCTGATGTTAGTTCAGAAAGTTTACCACTATATTATGATTCTGCATCAAATGAAGTTAGAACCGGTGCAATAAATTCTGGAAGTATTGGTTCATTAAGTCAAGTTTTGGCTGTCGGTAATTTTGGAAATAACATTAATTTAAGCGGAGATTTGGATTGTAGTGCTATACGACTTGTAAGTAGCATAGACTGGGCATATCCAACGCCAACAGCATCACTAACGACCTCAGGAATTCCTTTGACAGATTTGACAAATGCATATACCGCAACATTACCAACAAGTGTAGTTTCACACACAGGTGATGTATTTACTTTTGAAAATAATACCGGAAATACTATAAGTGCTGGTGATATTGTTCAATTTGACGATGACTTTACTAATGTAAATGGTGTAAAAATATATGCAGCTTCGGCAAGTCAATCTAATCAAAATTGTATGCCTATTGGAGTTTGTGTTCAAAATTCAACAACCGGAAATTCTTGTTTTGTTTGTACAAAAGGTTTCACAACTTGTAAAGCTATTGATGGAAGTTATGTCAAAGGTCAAATGTTAGGTTGTGCTCCGGGAGGTTCAGTTAATGCTTCACAAATCACTACAAATAATGTTGGAATTATCGGTGTGTGTATGGAAAGTAAAGTTGTAACAACTCCGGGTTCGGGAATTTTGGTTTGGATTAAACCTGATTTTAAATTGTAATTTAATATATATATCAGATGTCTTCTTTTGGAAACGATATTGTTTGTAAAAATATACAATGTAATACGGTAAATGGAAATGCTCCAACTGGGGGGTCTACTAAGTGGCAAAACCTACCCGGTGGTAATGATATAGAAAGGACACTTGCTGGTGACGTATACGTGAACAATCTATATGGTAGAGATGTTTTGAATACTTCAATTATAAACTTCCGATATTTGAAAAATATTTTAAATAATGGAACTGCGCAAATTGAATTGAAGGATGGAACTGATAATAGTGTTATAATCGTTACAGGCAGTGAACTGCAAGTAAATACAACTTTCGGTTTGATAGTAAATGGTAATGCAAAAATCAATGGAGAAATAAACAATATTACAAATAACAAAACCAATATTGATTTATATGGAACAAAAGTATCCGGTAATTCATTTATCAATTTGAATACCGCAGGTGTAGACCAAGATAGTGCTACAACTATATATTTCATAGATTTTGAAAAGAAACCTGATAATGGTACATTTTTCAGAATTAATATGTCGGGTGATATAACAGGTTGCAAGGATATATAATGTAATGATATAGAATGCAATAACATTAGAATTAATGGTGGATTTGTCAACGTTGCACAATTAGGTTCCGAGACAAATTTAGAATTACAAGGGCCAAAATCTGCTAATTCAACATTTATAGATTTGAATACATCACTACATCACTGGTTAATTTAGCAGGAGTTGATTCAGTGTATGCTTTGGAGTTTCGTAAACGACCTGTTATACCATCAAATGATTTTTTTAGAATTAACATGTTAGGTATCCAAGGTGCTAATTTAGTAGAAGCTGATATTGTTCAAACTCCTGTTTTGTCTGTTGATGAGTTGAGAGTAAAAAAAGAATTGAATTATGCAGGAATTTCAAGAGTAACTACGCTTTCAGCACCCGGAGATGAAAATATACGAACCATTCAATTTCCTGATGATAGTTTCATTATTTACTTGGATTTTGCTACTATAGCTACTGATGGTACAGACGATATCAAGTTTAGAATAACACACGCCGATACTACAATTCAACCAAAGATTGGTACGGAATATCTTTTGAGATGTTCAACGATAACGGTGAATACCACAAAAGCAAACAGATTTACATTAAATTCAAGTGTAAATTATATTGAAGCTGATAACGAAGTTGAGTTAAACATAACGGACTTTTCCGGCGAACAATTTTCAAATAACACTTTACGTTTCGTATTGGAATTGATACGCATACCGTACTTTCAATAATGAATTTCTTCGGTTTTTTCAAGGGGACAAAAACCTCAAAAAATAAAATCCACTTAAAGAGTGTAACTCAGTAGGGTAAACAAGTAACCATGAATACATTAGACTTACATTGTTGGATTGAACGTAAGGATGGTTCTATTTATGACCCAACTCCGATAATGAATGAAGATTTTATTTTTATGTTTCGTAATATAAGTGACAAAACAAGATATTATGAAAAATATGAAGGTGATGAATTAAAAGATGCTTGCATCAATGTTTTTGATGTTATCAAAAAATTTGAAAAAGATAATGAAAAAAATGGAATTAGTACAAGAACTCAAGTAAAAAAAGAACAAATATTATTTACCAAGCTTATGTTTCTTGAATGCTTATTATTGGGTACAAGACCATAAAGGTAAAGGTAGAATGAAAATAGGGAAAATGGGTTGGAAAACAAATGAAGGAAACATATGGTGGGAATTTGGATAAATGATTTAAGAACAATTAACATGTATATATATTGAGAACTTAATTAATTTACTTTTCATTTACTTACAATTTTTATCTTTATCTTTTATCTTTTGTTTTTATTTTACATTTATTATTATTATTTTTATTGTAGATTTTTATTTATTTTTTATTGTATACACATTTAATCACGTAATTTATTCTCAATTTATTACGTAATTATTTCTTGTATTTATTATTTAGTTATTTGGTGGGGGGGCTATAATCGGTACTTACGCCCCCCTTCCCCTCACCCCCAAAAAAAAAAATGTAATGTAAGCGGCCCGGCCTTGTGGGGCTCGGCCATGGGCCCCCCCAAACAGTCGACGTTCATGACAGTGTCATCAACCTTCATTCTCGCAGTTTTGCGTGTCACTGAGTCTCAACTCTTATGTCTGATGTGTCCTTGGCGACCACATCCAAATATCTAAAGAGGCTTTATATTATAAATCATTTATTTTAAATTTATTATAATAAGCGTGACAGATCGAACAACGACGCATGACGATGACGATCGAAAAGCGTCATGCATGATGACAACGGGACGAGAGCCGGCGAGCGTCATGCATGATGACAACGATCAAAAAGCGTCTACACGATGGCAGCGTCTACACGATGACAGCAAAGAGGGGGACAATCTAAAGATTTCCCCCCAAACATTTATACACAAAAGCGTGACATAAAAAACCGGATTTTTCAAAGAGGGTGACAAACTTACGCTTTACAGACTGCGTCTCGTGTCATGTCATACGTCCAACGTCTTATGTGTCAATGCCCAGTCGACCACATCCAAATATTTATACCGTCAATAAAAGTCTTCATCTTATTTTAAAATATAAATAAGTCATATTTAAAATAATACTACAGTGCTAAGTTATGCTGAAATCTGTATAGGCAGCCCTGACTGGGAGTCCCGGTCAGGCCCCTATGACAGATTCCTAGGACCAACACTGGACTACTGACTGATCTGTAGGTTCGTACTGTGACACACGCTGTGTCACAGGTAGGCTAGACACCGAGACCGTCCGAGACCGTTCCGGGTATATCTAGCTTAGGGTTGATTTATCTTGGAGAGTTTATCCACACGAGTACGGGAGTTTCTGATATCTAGTGTACTTGGATATTCCGGTAGGTCGTGGCCCCATCCACGTTTTCATTCCACTTGCTATCTTGGCCATGATTGGCTAAGCAGCCGCTTGAAGAGGTGGTGCGCACTTGCGCGTTTGGGTGCGACTAGGATTTGGACATGATTTTACGGTAGACGTATTTTGCGGCTGCGAGTCATGGGCACCGCGCGTTGCTATTGCTCGGTTGTGGCAATGTTCATTTGCGTTGTTCTGCCTGCACTGATCCCGCTGGTTTACGTATTTTGGGCTGGTGCTCCGGACGCCTTCGACCACATCGACATATTCAAGTGCCCCACGCTCTTTTCGCCGCTCCGCACGTTCTGCCGTTACGTCATCCCTCCATTTCCGCCACAACGCCCAAGCGTGCTACCGCGCATCATCTTTTCTCTGGCTTTCAGAAGAATGGCGACATCTACACGAGCTCGTAAACGCCTATTGAAGGACTCCGCCCTGGACGCCTCTATACGGCTTTTGGATGCGGTTCGGGACACTCCGACCGCTAGCACTCCACCTGTGGTGCCCCCTGCTGTTTCCAGCAACTCCGACACCGCTGTCGCGTTGCGGAAACATCTTGTTGACCAACACGCCGCTGTTGACGTGGTCTACAAGGGGAGGTTGCATCGGGCTTGGGCCAAGGGTATCCGCGAGGATATCCTTGGTTCCAAGAAACATCATTATCGTGGCACTGACGACACCGACCGTCTCTCCGAGTTGGTGGTGCAGCTTCGGACCGAGTTTGAGTCCGCTGGGCTGGACTTGACCCCCTTTGACCTCGACGACCCCGCCTCTCTGGTTATCGAGAAGGTGAATGGGCTCCTCTATGACGTCTTGGCCCTCGTCGTGGAGCGGAACTCTGTGGCCGACACCTGGCTTCGGGGTACGGACTCTTCGGCTGACCGAGATGGACGTCGTGCCCTCATCGACATCATCAAGGGGAGCGTTCCGACAGTCCTTCGCGAGAGCCACCAGCAGGAGCATGCGGCGCTTCGTTATCCCGCAGGCGTTGACCCGCAGCCGATCTTGGCTCGTGAGCAACGTCTGGTGCGGGATAACCGCGCTCCTGACTGGCAGCCCACCGACGAGACCCGTAAGCTGTCACTCTACAACCGCCTCGACCCGATCTTCTACGCGGCGGTGAAGGTGCGTTATCCGCTTGCGGGTGACCTCGGCGGGGTCACTCTCCGCTCGCTGCAGGCTCTCGTCGTGGCCATCTTCCAGGCATGGGCGCAGTCGGACGAGGGGGCGTCGGCGCGTGAGAAGCAGACACTGGGGACGGGCGGTAAGCCCTCTGCGCTTATCACGTCGTCTGAGTACGCCGTTCTGCTCGGGGAGATTGCGGCCTTGAAGGCCTTGGTGCGAGGTGGCCGTGCGGGCGGGGGGCAGCAGCCGCAGCCGCAGCATCGGGGGAAGCAGCATCCGAGGGGGTTTCGCGTGGGTGCAGGCAACCCCCCCGCGGTCGGCTTCGACCGCGACAGCATGAAGGCCAAGCCGCTGTGCCACCGCTGCCGCAAGGCCGGTAAGGGAGAGGTGTATCACCCGTATCGCGACTGCCCGCTTGGCGGTCGCCAACACTCACCAGCCACGGCCGCGGCTTTCTGCATTCCCATTGAGCAGGAGGACGCGGAGGGCCTGCACGCATTGGCACTCGTGCAGGTCTTCCAGGACGCGGCGGACAGTGGACCGGAGGCCTTCTCGCATGCGGCGTTGGCGTATGGTCCGCCCGCGGTGCTCTCCGCGGACGGCGTCGGTGGGATCGACGTGGCGGCCTACGGATTCAGCGTACCGCCTCCGCCTTCTGGCGGGACCGACGACGAGGACATCTTGCGGCGGCTTGATGCCCTCACCTCTGAGGTTCAGGCCGCCCAAGAGCAGGTACATTACACCCACGCATCCTTTGTTCCTGGGAGTGCGGTTGAGGAGCATGCATCGGCTCTGGTGTGTGGCCCTGCCGCTGCGGCGGGGATCACACCGGAGGGGCAGGTTCCGGCAGGTGGTGCGGCGGCATCGGCGTCCGCCGTGCCGGCCCCTGCTATGCCTGTTTCGCAGGCGAAGGATGTACAGCCCGCGCCGGTTCAATCGGCGCGGGTGACCACCACAGAGGCGACATGCGGTGAGTTCGGAGGCTTCGTGCAGACGGTGAATCACGCCGCCGTCCACCCCTCTGACCTGACAGGCTATGACACGGACGACTACGAGGATTATGCCGACGGTACTTTCGCGGTGAAGCCGCGGGCTCCGTCCGGTGCTGTCGGATGCGGTGTGCCGCCTTTCGGCTTTGGCACTCCGGCGATCGGCGCTCTCGCGGTGCTCTCTCTGTTGTGCATTTCTTTTGCAGGTGTGTCTGTTTCGGCGTCCACAGCTTCTGCTGTGTCGGCATGTGCACCGGCTACGGAGGTGCCTTCGCCTGGTGGTAATCTCGATTGGGAAACTCCGTCATTTTACTCTACGAATGATTTTGTTCACTCGGTGATGCCAGCTCGGGATCTCTTGTTATTGCCTGACGATGTGCCACAGCTTCAGCCGCCCGAGCCTCCTGACACTTTGAGCTTTTTAGCATTTCAGGATTTGGCTCAAGCGGATTTGGGTATTGACATGGCATTCTACTACGGCATGGCCTTACATGAGAGCGGTCCTCTTGATGCGGAGCACTATTATGGAGCTGGTTTCTTTACTTCCTATTATGGGATGGACTTCCGTGAGGCCACCGCTGACTACTTTGGTACAGTCGATTGACTTCTTGCTCACTCTGGAGGCACACCGACATGGTGGTGTGCAGAACTCCTGTGACCTCAGAGACTTCTTCAATCTGGTTTATGTTTTGCTTTGACTACTTTACAATCTTCAAACTGACTTGCTAGCACGGTTCTTTTCACTTGTTTAGCGGTGCCTTAATTGCCCGTATGCTTTTGTTCACGTGCTACCTAGAGGTTTCCAATTTGTGTATCAGAATAGCACAGTTGGATTGGCAGTTAGACTTGTCACCTAGCTTCTGCCCTAACACTAACAGCCTTACATTTTCTGACTCTCCTAGCCAGTCACCACCCACAGTGTTGGGGTGGTGTGCTGAAATCTGTATAGGCAGCCCTGACTGGGAGTCCCGGTGCAGGCCCCTATGACAGATTCCTAGGACCAACACTGGACTACTGACTGATCTGTAGGTTCGTACTGTGACACACGCTGTGTCACAGGTAGGCTAGACACCGAGACCGTCCGAGACCGTTCCGGGTATATCTAGCTTAGGGTTGATTTATCTTGGAGAGTTTATCCACACGAGTACGGGAGTTTCTGATATCTAGTGTACTTGGATATTCCGGTAAGTTATAGTTATAGTCAACAGTCATGACACTGTGCAATTCCAATAAAATTAAAATTAAATCAAATATTGACCAATTAAATATAAAGGGCTTTATATTGAATATTCTAAATATCAAATTATATACTGCCGCGTGCGACACATACTTATCCACGACTTACAAATCGTTTCGCAGTTTTCATCTACGACGCTAAAGTGCGTAACAGGGGTTAAATTGCGTGGTTGTAACGCGCACATCGAAAAGCGAACATTCGAAAAGCGAACATTCGAAAAGCGTGACGCAAAGCAGTGTTCGTTTTGGAATAGCTGGTTTTCGGCGAAATGAACTCTCTAAAAACCCTACATTCTGGGAAAATCAGAAGACGCGTCTTCTGAACGTCTTCTGAACGTCTTCTGAGACGTCTTCTGGGTCCAGAAGACATCCAGAAGACGTCCAGAAGACGTCTTCGGCGCGTCTTCTAATGTCTACCATCTTCTGGTTTCCAGAAGACGTGCAGAAGATCTTCCGGGAAGACATCCAAAAGTTATCTTCTGGACGTCTTCTGCATGTCTTCTGAATCCCGGAAGACGTCTTCTTGATATCTTTTAGGCGTCTTCTGTACATCTTCCCGGAAGATCTTCTGGACGTCTTCTAAAACTCAGAAGATGGTAGACATTAGAAGACGCGTAGAAGACGTCTTCTAGATGTCTTCTGGATATCTTCTGGAACCCAGAAGACGTCTAGAAGACATCTTCCGGAATTCAGAAGATGTACAGAAGTCATGCAGAAGACGTTCAGAAGATATCTTCGGGACGTCTTCCCGGAAGATCTTCTGGACGTCTTCTTAAACTCAGAAGATGGTAGACATTAGAAGACGCGCCGAAGACGTCTTCTGGACGTCTTCTAGATGTCTTCTGGACCCCAGAAGACGTCTTCCGGAATCCGGAAGATGTACAGAAGACGTCCAGAAGATGTCTTCTGGATGTCTTCTGCAACTCTACCAAAAGTCGTTATACGTATGCGTTCAGGTTACACGCATGCAGTTCGCTGGCAGGATGATACAAATGGAACAAAGAACGTTGCAGCACTCGGGGTTTTTTACAAAGCTATTTATTTACATATTTACAGTTCCAATCATCAGAACCGTCTTCACTACTAGCACTAGAAAGGATTTCCTTCGGAGACCCCGCTTCGGAGCTGGTGGTTTCGTATGCCCGATGCAAGTTCTCCTTGAAGATGGGGCGGAGGGGGCTGATGGGAACCACCAGGCCCCACTTTGACTTGTCCCCGAAGGGGTACGTCTTCTCCTCCATCGCAGCGAGAAGTTGGGACCCGAGGCCACCCGGCCCGGCCATCTTGTCGTTCGCCTTGAGGCCCTTGCCGTACAACTTCTCCAACCCGACAAAGGCCATTTCCATGCCACTTTGCCAGGCGGAGAAGAGCAACGGGGCGTTATCAAAGCCTACGTCGTCCTTGTCGACGGCCAAAGAGAGCACCTGGGTGCAGTCACACAAAAGTTTACGATCAGCTGCAAATGTCACTTACGTAATTAAAGAAACTAAATACATATCCAGAAGACGTGCGGAAGATACCCAGAAGACATATGTGATATCTTCTGGATATCGTTTATTCAAGGGTTGTGCTTGCAGAACCATACCTTGATGCCACAATACTCGCCATTCAAGTGAAGGGCGGTGACCGACTTCTTTTTCGCTGTACCCGACTTCAAGCCATGGGCGGCCACAACTGTTGAATTGGCTGGGTGCGTTATCACCCCCGTGAGAAGGGGCATGTCCGCGGTCCATGTCGCGGACTTCCCCTTCTCGTGGTAGTACCCCGTGGGGAGTATCTCCGGATCGTTCACCAGATCCTCGGGCACGCAGTACAATACCACGTGGCTACCCACCGCAAACCCCTCTTCAGCATCCTCCGCCACCGCCTTCTTCTTCCCCTTCGGGTCCTCCGCCACCGCCTTCCCCTTCGCCTTCGGGTCCACCGATGCCGCCTTCCCCTTCGCCTTGTTGTCCTCCGCCACCGCCTCCGCCACCTTCCTAACCTTAGAGCTGCCCGCCTTTTTTTCCAGCTCCTCGATCTGCGTCTTTGACTCCAACTCGACCTGCAAGCATGCCGCCACTGAAACAGGCATATGTTAGTATGTTATACCAGAAGACACTCAGAAGACACTCAGAAGACACTCAGAAGACACTCAGAAGACACTCAGTCAGTCATACTTGCCTATTAGCTAAGCCCTATTAACTAAGGAAGACGTGCAGAATACCCTCAAAACGTCTCTGAGGTGTCCTGGTGACGTCTTCTTGGTGAGACAACAAAACAGGTGAAACAGAAATTAATTAAGCAAATTAACGTACCCATCTCATCCTTCGCCTCACCGTCCAAGGCCTTGGCGGGCAGCTCGTGCAGCACCAACCCGTCGATGCTGAGCAACGCTGCCTTTTTTTTGCTCGTGCGTTGGGTACTTGGTTCGGGCGTCGGTCTCAATGACCAACGCCTGAATGGCGTCCGTGTGCTTGCGGTAGTATGGGTGGGCGGTCCGGGAGGCGTGCCAAACCCACTTTCCCTTTTCGGTGCCCCTCCCCGACACACAGGTATACACCCCATACCTCCAAAAAATTCTAAAATCGCAAATCATGTTCCCCTACCATTTTAGAAAACGTTAGTACGTGCACTAACGATATACTAACGACACACTAACTGTATAAGAGTACGGCGCGTTAGTGTGCTTGTACATACACTAATAGCACGCTAACTGCGTCGTTAAGGTACCGTTAGGGCACGCATTCTGTGCAACATACCTTAACGGTACCTTAACGACACACTAACTAAGTCGGTTAACGCGTGGTTAGAACATTAACTGCCACACTAACAGGCACACTAACGGCACACTAACCCACACACTAACGACACACTAACTTTGAGCATTAACGGATGGTTAGTATACAGATAGTGTGTCGTTAGGATATCGTTAATATACCACTAACACTACACTAACAGCACACTAACGACACACTAACTTTGAGCATTAACGGATGGTTAGTATACAGATAGTGTGTCGTTAGGATATCGTTAATATACCACTAACACTACACTAACAGCACACTAACCTTGTGCACACTAACGACCGGTTAGTGTGCACATAATCTAGTGTTAGTGTTCAGATAGTGTATCATACCATTGTGCTATCCCATTCTAAAAGCATACGCGCGTTCACTTGCTACACACGTACACACTATTGAAGATGTAAGCACAAACACGAATGTTGTGTGTGTGCATGATAGATGCACACACACCATACAAGCTTGCATAATTTCATATGTGGCGGGGTGTGTACAAATGTGCATTCATGTTGTGTGTGGCAAAATGATGCTTTCAAGAACACAATTCTTTCGCTAGAATGCGCAAATGCAATATGTGTATACACAAAGTATGCATGACAATGAATAGAAGACAAAATAAGAACGTTATATCCATCATTCAACTATATTTACATTGCTTTCTAAACACTAATATGTTTGCGAGTTGTTGATCACAATTCTCTAAAAGAAAAGTTCAACAAAACGCGCGATCTTGCGAATATCAGCCTAATCTACTCTACAAACAAAAGTCAACATATCACAAGTGCAAGCAAGGATGATCAAACTTCTCTACTCTACTCTACTCTACTCTACTCTGCTCTACTCTAGAAAGAAAAGAAATCGTTCCAATGTACCTGCGTTTGAAAAACCCAGCCCACACAAGGAGTCTCAATAAGTATGATCAAAACGCGTTGAAGAGAAACTAAAGACAGATCATGTAAAACAATTTGAGAGAACCATACCAATGAAAGATTCGAAGAGCTCGAATCGCTCGAAGAGCTCAAAGACTAGAAGAACTAAAGAACAACTTCATTTCTGCGCGCAAAAGAAAAACAAGTTAGCAAGTAACCACAAGAAAATAATAAATTCAGCGGGGTGAGTCGGATTCGAACCAACTTGTCCTAGTCCATTGGACTAGGAACCAAGAAACCAATTTCTCTTTTTGACACCCCTACGCACTTGGCTAAAGACCAAGACGCGCAGCAAAACAATCGTGGCTACACATGAAAACATCCTCGCAAGCATAAAGTTACGGTAGAAATAAAAAATACATGAGCGAGAGCGAGTACGCACTTGAAACAAGGTCAAGCACAGCAGCAGCAGCAGCTGCACACGACTGCTACAGACTGTTCACTGTCTCAGTGTGTAGACACCGAAGTGTAGAAGGTGTTGAAATAATTCAAAACCACAAACGGATACCTCGTCATGTCATGTCAGTCGGTCGGTGCGGTGTTGACCACTACAGTACAGTGACACAGTACAGTACTGACTACAGTGGACACCACATCCACTGCCATGCCACTGTCGATCCTCGATGTCGATGTCGTGTGTCAATTAATGCGTTCAATTGTCATCCTCTTCGATCGTAGCGCAGTTGGACATGATGAATGTGACAACCCATTAGGAAACCGACCGCACGGGTTCGAATCCTGCTGTCGACTAAAATTATTATCGCGCGATTCGACGCCATCGCGCGATCACGATGGTTTGATGAAATTTTCCTATCACATTTGGGAATTTCGAGTTTTAGGGGAGTATTCCATTGTTAGTACGCTAACAGGACGCTAACAGTAGGCCTTAGCGCACTAACGTTGCCCTAACTGAACACTAACAGAAGGAATCTTTTAGGGAATATGCCATTGTGCGTTAGTGCATGCCACCTAATGCCTCCTTAACGACGTCAATAGGGCGCCATTTAGTGTCTTGTTGCATGTAATGCACTAACTCGGCGTGAGTTAGTGCATTACATGCAACAAGACACTAAATGGCGCCCTATTGACGTCGTTAAGGAGGCATTAGGTGGCATGCACTAACGCACAATGGCATATTCCCTAAAAGATTCCTTCTGTTAGTGTTCAGTTAGGGCAACGTTAGTGCGCTAAGGCCTGCTGTTAGCGTCCTGTTAGCGTACTAACAATGGAATATTCCCTAAAAGATTCCTTCCGTTAGTGTCCAGTTGGGGCAACGTTAGTGCGCTAAGGCATGCCGTTAGCGTCCTGTTAGCGTACTAACAATGGAATATTCCCGAAAAGATCCCTTCTGCTAAACTCACACTAACAACGCGAATATTACATAATAAGAGGGCGGGTGGGGTGCGTGGGGGGGGGGGCAGAATTGGGATTTGTGCAATGAACAATAAACGTCAAGGTGAACACTTTGCGACTCTTCGTGCACAAGCCTCTCGCCCGGATCCACCATCGCCCGAGCCCGCGCCCGAGCGTGCACCCACACCGACTCCCGGCCGGCGTGGGATTCTTCTACAACAAGGCGCGCCGGTGTCCTCACGTGTACCCGTCCCACCACTAGCCCGCAGAGCCATTCGTAACCCCGCACCCCACGCACTTGTTTCTCCACCACCACCTCGTCAACCCGTTCCCGAAGGTTTCCGGTTGGGTCATGAATATGAGGGGGGCACAAAGAAGCTTCGAGTATCCGAGTGGGCGGCAACCACGGTGACGACGATATATGACGGGTGAGTCATGCCTTTATCCATATACCTCGTGATATGCATGTCTCTCAAGAAACCAGTGAAACACGTTATTAGTGCCC